>MSJI02000959.1:0-74771 GCA_001931905.2 Cladosporium sp. IMV 00045 | reverse complement strand
AAAAAAAACCAGAAAACGAAAAAAAGCATCAAGACTCCACGCGCCCCCCCCCCTTCGACCCCACGTCAAGGTCTCTTCTTAACATCCCTTCCCACCATATCCGCTTTCGAGGCAGCTTCGGTCACCGCTTTACTCGCAGGAGACGACTCCGCCCCAGCCAGCGAACTGCTCAGAGAAGAAGCGGAAGGCTGCGACGAGACGTGGACGGCGAAGAGCCAGGCGGCGAGGATGTTGAGGAGGTGGTGCAGGCGGTAGGCGTACGTGACGCCGTAGACGGCGGCGTACAGGGCGGAGAGGAAGGTGAGGATGTTGGTTACGAAGCGGGCGCTGTGGAGGTGAGAGTGTTAGTAGGAGTTTGACAACTTCTTGGGACATGGATTGATTGATAACATACCGACCGGTGACTCGCGGAGTCATGTTCCCCGTGCTCATGACTTCCACGACGAGCACGAGCGGCAGCACGGCGAGGAGGTTGTGGTGCGTGCTGAACGGCGTCAGCCAGTGCACGGCCAGGTTGTGTACCCAGACGATCAGCACGGGCATGTTGATCGGTAGCACCCAGAGCATGAGGACGAGGATGGAGGTGGTGTAGTTGTAGAAATTATAGTGGGCGCCGGAGCAGGTGTCGCGCGCGAGGCGGAGCGCGCGCACGCAGGTGCAGATTTGCACGATCGTGAGGACCATGTAAGCGAATTGGTATGGGATGAGAGTCGTGATGAGGAGAAGGAGGATGGCGGTCGTGATTAGGCGTTGGCGGCCACCGGTTGTGGCGAATGTTGATGTGCAACTGGTGTGCGAGTTAGCAAATCTGTCTGGTTGGATACAGGTCCGGTCAAGTGTAATGCAAGAAACTGACCGATAATCTTCCTGTGCGCCGAAAAGACCTCTCGTCCAGCCATAAACGAAAGCAAAGAGGTGCATTAAAACCGTAATCAAGTAATTCCCAGCAATGCAAATCCCAACACTGATAACGCCGAAGAGGGGTACAAGGAACCACAAGAAGGGATCTTGCGTTCCTAACATTAGATCATTAATGTTGAAGTCGACAGACTTTTGGGTTGTGCCGGTCAAGTAGTTAAGCCAGCCCCGAGTCAAAGATCCTTGAGCGGCCTTCGACAGAGACACGGCGAAGAAGGTGAGGGCGATGAAGATGAAAGGCAACGAGGTGCGCAGACACACGTCCATGCTCTCGGAGAAGGACATGAAGACGCCTGTTGACGAATTAGCACAGTGTCTTTTGCAATATTAGCAAATCATGAACTTACCTGTCACATCATACACCTTGAACTGCTTCCTGATAACAATCAAAACCACGAGAAGTGGGAAAGCCGCAAACACCGATCTGTATCGCATGACCAGCTTTCCAGCACTGCCGAGAATGTCGACTTTGAGAGACACCTCGACAGTTGAATTGCAAGTAGGATCCGACCAAAACTGCAAGCTTAGCCCTTCACTCGCTCCCCCTCCACGCAATGGAGGTGGCATGTACGGTGAAATGCCATGGACGTTGATGTTACCGCCTTGAGTGTTGACGAAGTATTTGCTCTCGTAAGGCTCGGCAATGTATTGCCTGAGCATGGGTGCGAAGCTCTCCTCATTTTGCATGCAGGCCCGGCGATCCACGCTCAGGGTGTATGCGAAGAGTGTAGAATGCACCTCTGGAATTTTGAGCTCGGTCATCATCGGGCGAGTGGACGGCAACGTAAGCTGCAAGCCGTTGACAAGGAGTTGATGGTGTCCTTTGCTGACGACGATTGAAGATGCATCGCTGCTGCTGAATTCGGCAATCGCCCAATTACGAGAGCTTTCGCTTGGTTTTTCGATAATCGCTGCAAATTGGTATTCGAAAACATCAGACAGGCCGAACTGGAGGTAAGAGAAAGGAGTCGTGCCATCAAAGGCATTCACAGACTCGTTCGTCGATGCTGGAAGATAGGACACATCTGGAGCGGCATTTTTACATGCAAGCTTAGTTCCGCCACGAGCGCCGTTGGTCAGATCCAAGTTGTGCGGGAATACGAGCTTTGAGTGGATTGGGAGCACGCTGCAGAACAACACGGTGAGGGAGCCATGGCCGTCACCTGCGTCGAGTTGCTGGTTGGTGAGCATCGTGAACTTCCCGCCATCGTCAAAGGGTTGGATGGGGATTGGCATGACATGAGCTTGGGTACGGCTAGAGTCACGATGCGGGCGAAGGACCAGACGTTCGCCATGACGCATCATCTGCCCAGCATTCGCTTCGAATGTCAATAATGTATCAAGTTCTGTAAAATATTAGCATCGAAACTATAGAAATCACGCTGTTCGACAAACCTTGTTCACGAATCGATTTCTGCACCACCGGCTCCATGCCAGTGAGCAGACGCTTTCTGATAGCCTTGATACGTTGCGCCTGCGGCTTCGTCTGAGCTGGCCTTCTCACGTCGGTCACATCAAAAATCGCCTTGACCAGAGCCTTGCGGAACTGGTTGCACCACATGATTGCCAGGTGATCCATGCCGGTCCAAACATTCGGGATGCTGGAGGTGAAGACCGTAAATCCGTGCGTATCCGGAACCAAAGAAGTCAAACTGGTGGACTCGGACGGAATCATCGTATCGAGGCCACCTCCAGCCACCGATACCAGAGTGACATCTGCCAGTGGATTCTTGCTGGGCGGTTGAAGGTACGAGTGCCGCCAGTAAGTATTAATGTCGTTGTATGCAGCGACCATGTCTGCGTCGAACGTCACAGGCGCACGCGCGTGCGGCGCAGAGAGAGTGACGATTGTGTTGACCGTATGCTCTTGATAATTGGGCATGCGAAGCATCGTTCGAGCAACCACACCTCCCATCGAATGGCCCAGGATAATCACAGACTTCGGCTCGGGTATGCCAGGCTCCCTCAGCGAGCGGCTAGGGTTGTGATAAAGCGCTAATATGAAGGCGATCGCTTCGTTCAAGTACTCGGCCTGGTCCAGCATGGTCTGGCCGTGAAAAGCAGTAATATCCTCGTTGAAGTCCACAGAGAAGAAATCCAAGGGTGCCTTGCCATCTGCCGTGGCCGCCGCATCCGTTCGTAACACATCTTGAAAATAGTGCGCCGCCTCTGCCGCTATGGGCCGCACCTGCTTGTAGCTGCCTGCATTTCCAGGGATGAAAAGCACGGGAATCCCCTTGACTCTTGTATCCTCGTCGACGCCTCCCTCTCTGTACAAATATAAAGAATACTTGGTCGCGAAACGAGTGTGCTCCGTATCAAAGTCCGAGTAACGAGCAAAGGCCGGCCGCATGTATGACATGGCGCAACCCTTGGGATCCTGCTGGCGGGTGAAAAACGAGTGCAGAATTGTCGTCAAAAGGACAATGGCGAATATGCTCGTCGTGAAGGTCAGAGTCGAGCATGACCAAGGATTCCGCAAACGAGTGCGCTGTCCGCGGCGCTCCGGTTTGTGTCCTGACGCTGCTTCCGCCTGGACCGGACTGTTGATTGCATGGTTTTCCAACTCCGAATTCGTCTCCATGCTGGACTCCCACTGCGAGCGTATCTCCAGGACTGGCGTGCGAATGGTGTCCTTGCTAGGCTTGCGCTCCAATGGTCGCGACACGGCGTGCTTCACATCCCGCGCATTGTCCCTGTCGCGCACATATCCGGCTTCCCTGCTTTTTTCGAAGCGCTCCGGCGCGGTGGATGCAGACCTGGAGCCGTTGTCGTCCTCGCCGGAGCCGGAGGGACGTCTCCTCATCGAGACGCTATTTCAAACACGCAATCATCCAGCTCGGGTAGCGACAGTGTGGGAAGTTGCGGCGCGGAGGTTGGTGGTGGCAGAGTCGGAGGGAAAGGCGTTGCCGCGGATTTGGTCGGGCGAGATTAGCGATTCGACGTCTGCTACCTGGAAGAGTATGACAGGCAGGCGAGCAGGGTGAGCGAGAAGAACGAGACCAAGCGAATGTGGCACGGGCGGGCGTTAGTGATGTTAGAGTAGGTCGTAGGGCGGTTGGGGAGATTCCGGAGGTAGCGACCCGGCTTGTCGCTGATGATTAATAAAAGGAGTACGCGCGACTCTCGTTGGCGGGAAGAGGGATTGTCACAGGGAGAAGTAGCGAGCTGCAATTGATCGATAGTAGTAGGATATACAGAGAGGTGGGATGTACTACATGTATTGCATTATTATCGAGAAAGAAACGTCAAGTCTGCACGGCATGCATAATCATGCATGTAACCAGCGATCATAAGTCAAGTGTTCGCGCGTCTCGAATCCGCCGACTGCCCTGCCCTGCCCTCATCCATCATCAATCCCACTCTCCGCACTACTGTCTCAAAGCTTCAACCAGCCACACAGCAAACGCAATTGCCGCCATCGCGTGCGCGCTACAAGCAGAGGAGGAAGATGATCGTCTCGACAACCAATTCCACCCCAGAAATTCGACACGTGAAAGTCGCCAGAGCTACAGCTCCTTCGAAACTGCTTCCAACGAGGTCTGATGGGCGAAGGATTCCACTCTTCCCCACTAGGAATGCGGCAGCCTGAATCATGGCGAGAGAAAAGATCTTCAGCGGTCTTTTCTTCAGAATCGTCAAGAGGAAATGTCAATGATCAATCGCACTCTTTGATGCTTCTGCATGCATGCATATGCCCTATCATCACGACATCCTGGCGCCAAGGTCAAGGCCACGCAAGCAAGCATGGCAGATAGCAGGCGCCTGGCGTTGTGGCGTGTGTCTAACAACAATAAGCTACAGATTTGAAGCTACGGCAGGTAGATAGTTCAGAGAGCTCAAAAGTTTCCTTTGTACCTGTCAGCACAAGGACTTTGAAACAGTACCTGTTCATTGGAGCTTAGCTATGAGGTCGATAACGAAACGAGGTAAGCTCCCACGCTCCATGGAGAGAGCTGTATCTGGTGCAGCTGTCAGAAAGTAAGCGTCAGTCTTGCGTGTATATCTCACCACCTCACCTCACTACGCCGAGAAAGACGTTCGGAGTCACCAGAAGTGTCGACTTCAACCTTCAAGCTCTTGCCGGTCAAGCAAAGTAAAAGTCCGACATCCGATGAAACGACTTCCCGTCCATGGCTCCATGACGCTTCCAGAACAGAAGCTGAGCCACGACTGGATTGCGACGAGACTTGCGCGGCGGATTCATTCGTGATCAGCCATTTCGCTGTTGCCTTGGGTGTCTGTCTGCTAATGGCGTGTTTACCTCTCCACCTAGGTGATGAAGTCGTGGGGAATCTGTGCCCATCGATACCTTCGATCCCTCATCATCGGGTTCGAGAACTGCCATGGCATTCTCTGACGGGAGTAACTCGATTAACGACGCCCGTACGTTCTAGGCTTCCATACATCTCGGCAAAAAGAATGACAACAACATACAACAGGCGGGATTCCCAGATGGTCACCCACTCTAGTACTAGTCGCCCGGTTCAGTGCTTATGTATGGCAGAGCGGACGGGATGCCCAGTTTTCACTGACCTATGGTCGTATGTGAAATTTCAACCAGCTAATTTGAATATAACCCATTGTAAAAAAGCTCACAAAATCCATAGCAATGAGAACACACTTGGGTACGACTACATCTTGTTGATCTCGTGTCTGCTCTTCGAAGGGTCATCGCTCACTAGAATATCAGAATCTTCCTTCAGCAACGATACCAAAACCGTCAAGACTCATCGCAATCCTCGATGCTGTGTTTGAACTGGACTGTATCCCGCCAAAGATTCATCGAATAGAAATGAGATATACTATGCGGATCTGTTTAAAACGGGGGACAGACGAAACTTGATTGAAGCTACTTACTTGAATTCTCACATAGAAGATTCGGGGAAGAAGGGCTCGTGGTTCCGAAACGACTGAACTGTCGTAATTCTTGATTTTCCATATAAGAATAGCTGATCAGTATGTTAGGTCCCTGAATTATCTTCTGATGTGCCTTTCTTTTCATGCGCGTTCGTGGAGTCAATGATCAACATCTTTCCCCTTGATCTTTCTTCTCAGCTTGATATGAACCCTCAGAATTGTTATTATTAATCTTTGTCCTGGCATAAAATATGGTCGCGATCATGGGAACAACCTATGCCCACCCGCTTACCATCTTCACCACTGACAACATCTGGATGGTATTATGATTGCCGGATAAATCTATGTTGATGTATTAAGAAACTAACTGTACGACTTACAGTCAGTCAAAGTCCGTGCCCTGCATCAAGAAGTAAATACGTAGTCGCTTTTTGCGAGAGCTTGCGAGTAGATCTGCGTTCTTGTGCAGTTCCAGAAGCAGGCCATTCGTCCAGTTCTCCTCTGTTGTAGGCAGCGGGAATCTTGATGACATAGAGCGGCGAATAAACGGAAGTTTCCAGGCGATGTTTAGCAGACATTGCCGTGTTCGGATCGCCCACCAGATCGCAGCGTGCATGAATCTCCCAAACGCATGGCGTGGTTCACTTTCCAAAAACGTAAATGCAATAAGGGTCGGAGCAGTTTCTTTGGTCCACGTGATAATACACCCTGGAAACATGACAGCCAGGAGAACTGAAATTGGAATAAGAGCAACCCAATTTCCAGTCAAGTACAGAGGCAGAATAAAAGCTAGTGACAGTAGCAGGTTGAGAGCGAGGTAGAATGGAGTAAGCAGAATCCAGAAGCAGTCCTTTGAGAGGGCAAGGCGTAAAAGAAGCAAATGATGCACCTTACTATGTTGATAACAAGATGCCCAAGATAACGTCATGCCCGGAAACGGGGGATGAAGTTCCAAGCACTGGGTGTAATCGTTTGCTGCACTCTGGTTTGCTGCACTCTGTTTGCTGCACTCTGCAGATCAGAGCCATCCGTCGGTTCTACCACGAAGAATATCGACTGGTCCGCCGAGCCGAAAAGACGATCGAGCTTGTCGCATTGAGAAGCGACGCCGGAAAGGGTCACAGGCGGCGCAAGTGCGTGCTCACTCTTCAAGACCTTGTTGATGAGTACAGACAAAGGAATTGTATAGTCTGGCTCGATATCAACTTCCAGGGTCACGAAACCAAGTAGAGCATACACTTTGTCCAGCTTTTCTTCGCATTGAAGGTGGCTAGTAGCATCGAGTATATCGTAGAGCCTGGTCTCCATGGGCTTTCGTATAAGCTCGAGCATGCGCGTGGCTGAGCTAAATTGCTATCAGCCGCAAGGCGTACGGTAGACTCAAATTGTTCCCACCGTATCACGTGTCTGCCACACATCAAATGACGTGTTTTTGCGACTTTGAGCTCTTGAAGTACCCAGAGGCGCCGCCAGTAGTCTCGTTCACATAGTGCTACCAAAGCTAAACTCCAGAGAGCTTTATCGGAGACGGAGCGGTCAGATTGTGGCTTTGATATTTCATCCATAGCAGCATCGCTATTGTCCTCCGCCGGTCCTAGCCAGATAAGAACACAAGATGCCTTCTTATAGATTTCAGCCATGAGTTTGACTTGGTGCGCTCGCTCATCCTTGTTGGTCTGGTTTATGCAAATTGCATCAATCCAAAGCCATTCAGACTTTGCGGTCCTCTCCGGAAGCGTCCTTACGTACTGGACAAGGAAGTGTAGGAGGTTCTTCCATATGTACCAGTCACGTCCATTGAGTCTGATAACGTTGTCTGCTGGTCGTGGTCCGCAGGCGTAAGACAGTGCGGTATACTCTGGTGTATCGTCTAGTGCAAATTGCTTCGTTTGGCACTCAACTCTGCCGGTCGAGGACGTCTCGGAGAGCCGTACAAGACGAATGCAACCGTCGCCGAGGGAGTCGTCAGGATGCGTTGCTTCTGGTGGTTTGTATTTTGGGTAATGCGGTGACTCTGGCATCGTGTACAGCTCAATGTGAGAGAGCTAATTTCTTTGCAACAGGCAAAAACTTGACCACCCGATCGGATGCTCCTTTATAGCCAGCCATGAGGCTCTGGGGGCTGGGAATCATCAGGTAGGGGGCTACGCCTCATAATCAGCTCGGCTGAATGTACGTAAACCCATCCAGATGCGAAGAACAGAAAAAAGCTCGCGAGGCTGGGATAAGGCGAGGCTCGCGCGATCATACCACACGTGCGTCTCAGCCCGGTCTCCACGACCAGGCTTGCATGCTCGATAATGGCATTTGGGTCGCACAGTCCAACACGCATGTTTGCTTGCAGATACTTTCGCGAAGAGGGAAAGGGAATCAGGGAGGCTGACGCCTCTTCAATTGGCGATACGTCGGAGGCACACTGCAGCATCAGCTCACAGCTGAAGTCTGCCGCCGCAATGCTGCCTTGACAGTACGCTCTCAGCAATGTTGACACCACATTCACATTCCAGCCTAGCCGGCAGATTTATGTTTTGGCCCGTTTTTGTGTGTCTCCTATGTCGGGCGTAACACCTGGCACCGCTTTACTGTAGCCAATACTGTAATAGACGTGGGAGCTTTTAGGCACCAGTTCGACTGATGCATACAGAGATGAGTTGAAGGGCGCAACCTAAGATCGGCGTCATTGCATGGAAGTGATTTGAGTATAGGAATGCTGCGACACGGTAGAACACGAAGGTGCCTTGTGTGTGCCCAAGTCCGAGAGGCGTCAGAAGCCCCCATTAGCCTCAGAGCGCTGCCAAGCCACGCTACAACCCCATGCATGTGTACTGTAATCATCGCGTGAGAAGCAGGACTTCTCGAGAATTTAAGACCGTGAATTTAGAAAGCAAATCTCAAGGCATTTGCGTACATCCGGGGGCATGCTATATTGGGTTACATCTCCTCTCGCAAACAGACAAGACTGGATCCAAGAGACCGATCTATTATGGATGATTTTAGACCTTTACAGTGAGAGCTAAAGCACTTATATAACATGTTGATGCTAACACAGTATCGTCAGGGACGGTTTTGGATACTAGAAGGCGGGGTTTACTGTAAACGTATTACCCGTGAAACTGTCCATCTGCAAAGTTGAGATATCTGGGGCAGATGTGATCGTTGAGCTCAAATGCTGCGTTTCAGAGCTTATGCTGGTGATAGACGATGAGTCTGTTACGTCGGTAGTCGGGAGCCTGCTGCTTGGTTCAGAAGTGCTCACATCAAGAACGGTAGAAGCTGTGATAAATAACGATTCAGCGCTTGATGAGTTTGTGCTCAACATCACTGAAGACGACGTAAAATAAGTACTACTTGAGCTTGGCTTGGTAAGATGCGAGTCAGCGCTCTTCGAATCAGAAGTCGGATCGCGAGAGCCTTCGAATGGCGTAGGAGGGGAAACCGTAGTATTGTGAGCTGGAGTCGATACTGTGAAGCCTTCCGAGGATAATTCTTGGGACGAGGATTTAGCAACAGCTGGCTCAGACGAGGCCGAACTGGTGCCATTAGGCTTGCTTGCGCTGCTCTCCAGGGTTTTGCGTAGAGAAGATGATGATTGGGTAGAATATAGTATAATTACTGTCGTATTATCGTGAGGCAAGTCTGTTGCGACAGTCGATGAGCCAGATGTGACATTTGTGGAGCTGTTACTCGATCTTGATGGGAGGGACGTAGTTTCCAGAGCCGGAGCCGACTGGGGAGAGCTATGGAGGTCTCCAAGGTGGACGTGTCGGATGAGCTCCTCAACGAGCTGGGTTTGCCTTTGCTGGAGTCCGACCGCGGGTCCCTAGAGTTATCGCTGGTTTGCAACTTCGACGACGTGCCTGAGTCACTGTGTATCGCGATCGAGCTCGCATTCACCGAGACGATAGTTCTCGGTTCTGGCGAGTCGCTGGTGGAAACAACAGCCGACTCAGTAAAAGGCACACTTGTGGTAGGGGTGGCTCGGGAGTGCGGACTGTTTATTGGTGAGATAGCGACAACAGTATCGTTCTTTGGGTGAATCGGCGCAGAAATATTTCGTCCGTAGGCCTGGCAAACCGTGAATGCGGCTGCGAGTAATTGCGACGCCTTCTTCATGAGAGTGACAGTGGCATCCCCTTTTGCTGCTACTGATATCTCTCTTCATAGTTCTCGTAGTCCTGCTCCCAGCAATGACGATCGTAGCTCGTGATCCACATGCCGAGCTTCTCTATCTTGTACAGGATGGCTTGAGTCTCCTTCTCTCCATCGAGTGCTTTACAGATGATCACCTTGCCCTGCTTCTCAAATATCTCTCTCTTCAGGACAGCGAAATATCTCTTGTTGATAGCCTTCGGAGGTTTGGGAATCCCACGAACCCACGCGCTGGCATCAGCTAGGGTTTGTTCTAAGAAAGGAGACTGCCATTTAGTATCGGCGACCATGGTGCCCTGTGTACACTTTGCTCCTTGGAAGTCAGGCAGGCGCTCATACGTGTCTGCTAGCCAGAGATCAGACGAGCCACGAGTGGCCTTGAGGTTGTCGCTAAGCATCTTGTTGATACTCTGAAGAGACTCTTAGCTTATACATACAAATCTAACGAAAGATCCTTGGTTACATACTTCAATCGGCATATCATCGATCACAATAAGCGCCACTTTGTCACTCTCATCCTCCTCAGGGTACTGCACCTTGCCCTGGTAGTTGTATTTACGAAAGAACTTGTGCCATTTTTCGTAGAACTCATCCTCGGTGAGCATGGTTGAGGTACTGTGTGGAGGTGTGGTCGGAAGGCAACGTGGCGAAGTCGATTGTAGCCAGCCTAGGTTCGAATCAGGCAAAGGCTGGCTCGGCCGTCGCGGTGGCTAGAACGCTCGCAGTCTGAGCGCCAATGATGGCAGCCACCAGATGGCTGCGCAAACGGTAATTTATGAAATCGAATTCAGGAGACCCAGCACTACCTCCTACTGTGCCAAAACTTGCTCCATCTGGGGCATGATACGGAGCACTGGAGCCGACGAATACTGGCCCTTGGATCAGACATGCTGCATTGTTGTCTGCTGTCCTTAAGGAACTTGATGCTTCGTCTTCCTTGTTGCAGTGCTTCCATGGATACTATTCTCTCAACGACTCCAGCATGATGTCCTCACGCATCTCCCAATTTTGACGGGGGAAAGAAGCAGAATTACGCTACCAAGATTTTAAAGCGATCAGCACACGTCTTTCTACGCAAATCGGCCCTGCGATTAGAAGTTGGCTCCACGTGTCATCGACGTCTGCAGTTGATCAACTTCGCCACTTCAACCAATTGGGTACTAAAATTACTGATGAAAACCACCAGAATAGCGCAATACGCCGCTGATGCGGCGAACAACTCTTGTCTCGTCGCCTTTGTCAAACCAAAAGGGAACTTTTGACAAGTTCACACCTGCAGAACTCGACGGTCTGCCAGACTCTAGGTCTTTGGGCGTGCTTTTACAGGTCGTTAGGCTTGAATGGGAAGAAGTGTTATCGTCAACTTTGTCTGATGCAAAGCCTCCCATGATGATTCATCAAGTGGAATGGGAGTGAGCATCCTCTGTTCATATGGGGAGCAGAAGAGATGCCGATGGGACTTCTCAACGGGAATGAGCTGAGACTAATATGCGCAAGAACATCACGACCACAAAGAGAAACAACACCTTCCCTGTCAGCGGCCTTCACATGCACGTAGATCTGCCTCAATCCAGAACAATACCCAGCTCTCCCTCTGGAAACCATGCGCCATCTGCAAAGGTGGTGCCATCGTCCGATTTCAGCTGGTACTTCCAACCACTCCCTTCCTCCTTGGCTGTCTTGACGCGAAAGGTCCTCATTCTTGTAACTCCTTCCTTATTCTTGAAGCTGACTTCGACCTTAACGTCGTCTTTGAATGCCCTCACTTTCTGTGCTGTTGCGTCAATCACAGCAGTTCGGAAACAACGCTACTACTTACTGACCTTGCTGGGGAGATTTGGTTTCTTGATTAACAACTTCCACAGGCTTCTTCTGACTGGCTCGGATTCCTGATCTCGTCAGCGGAAGTAGGGCAACCAATAGCACAGTCTGAGCTTACCAGTCTTTGCTGGCGGATAGCCGCACGCTGATCCATGACTGAGGGAGTCTCAATAATTCGAGGAACAGGAAGTGATCTGCTAGCTGATGAGTTTGTGCGATCTGGAGATCCTCTGATGGTACGTTGTTTTCCCGGCGAAGGGAGGTCTCGATTCTCGATTGACAGTGACGGCACAGCGTCGTCTGATCCTTCGTCGGCCTTCCTCGTTTGGTAGGACATTGCAGCTGCCTGGTCGGTCGCCCTGTGCAACTGAAAGCTGCTGGTGTCTGCCAATTCAAATGGATACAGGGCATTGTGTAACCCTTCAAGCTTGTTGCCGATAGCGAACATACCCTCTCTTTCCAAGAGCTTCAAGACATCTTCGAGCTTCTTCCACAATGTCTGCAGCTCGCAATTTTTGCCGCAAAATGCAGGAGGTATGACGCCAGGGAAGATTTTATTGACATCTTGATCTAGATTGCTGTCGAATAATGTTTCCAGTATGATAAGCGTCGTCCAACAGCCATTCAGAGCAGTCTTCAAAACATGAGAGTCATCTTCGGTCCGCTTGGTATTCTCTCTCGCTTCTTCGAATAAGCTCTCGAGGACTTCAAATTGCTCAAGCAACTTGACAAGCTTTTCTGGAGGCTCGGAAGCGAGCTCTGGGGTGTGCATGAGAGCAGCACTCGACTGGATGCAGTACTCAATCAGTTGGACGATAGTGTAGTCATCCGCCGCACCCAACACTTTTGGTGCGATGTTAGGGTCCACGGGGCCCTTGTTCGACAAAACAGAAGCGGAAGATTGTGCCTCCTCATCAGCTCTGATAGTCTCGTCGCCGTATTCTTTGGCTGCTTCGATAGACGTCTCCCCGGAACGATCTTTCGCGGCTTTTGCATCCTGGCTCAGCTCGTCCAGCTGATCTCTGAGGTGGCTAATCGAGACCGCTTTCTCGTCAAGCGTAGAGAACATTGCCTCGCACCATATATGGGACCAAGCTTTGTCTTGTGTCCATTTGCTGAGCTGCGTTATCATCACGATGACATTGACCGTAAGGGTGATGTGAGCCTTACTTTTCGGCAGGCAATGGATTCTTTGAGCCCAAACATCTGAAGATGTCCATGACATCCTCAACATCCCGCAGCAGCTGGACGAGCAACTGTCTCGATCTCTGGTCAATTATCAGGGAGACCCAAGCTTGTTCGATATCGTCACCAAGAAGTTCGAACTGAAGAGTGATCCGGTCGATTTTGACTGCATAAGCCAGATTCTCGACAACTCGGGAGTCGTCGTCCAATAGACTCGCTCCCCGTACAACAAGCTCTGACAAAAGCGAGAGATAGTCCGCTTTCGCAAGACTCACATTATTCATAGAACTCATGTTGACTGGTGATTGCCGTTGATCGATGAATGAAGGACATGGCGAGTATGGAGGAGGGGAGGAGAAGCAGGTGACGAAGACCTCTCATCAGCCTGATAGATAAAATACTTGTATGTTGTAACATCAGAGCCCTGCGAACTAGCTACCCCGCACTCAGCCTCACGTCTATGTAAGAGTAATAATCAATTCATGATAGTGATGTCCGACTTCAAGTCTGCTTCATCTCCTGCTTACCTGAATCCAAATCCTGTGCTGAATAGAGTTTACGGTAACAATGGTCCCAGAACCTTTCACAATCTTGGCTTCGAGCTTAGGGGTTCTCAGCACTCTCTTCGCCGCAATGACGACCATAGCAGCGACCACGTACGAGACAGTGCACAGATGGGAGTCTTACTCGCGGGAAATTGACACTTTGCTGCAAGACATAAGGACCAGCCAACACAGACTGAGAGCTCTGCAACAGCGCTGGAATCTGCACGTTGACAGAAAAATCGAAGATTACGATTATCTGTTCGGCCGCGACTTCAGTGACGAGTTGCAAGTGATGCGTACTGGCATACATAAATGTATGTCAGCAGCCTCCGCATCACTGAAGAGGAAACATGCCAGAATTCCACAAACCAGCACCGACTGCTCTTTGGATGATTTTCAACGATGGTTGGACATGATCAGATATCGAGAAAAAATTCTTGAACGATCCGCTCAAGAGCTCGTTGGAAAAGCTTTGCACGCATTCGCCACCGGCAAAGAGCTCGCCTCAATGGTCGGAGGGCTGGACATGCGGGTCACCAGGCTGGAGAACTTCATACAAAGACGCTTTGATGACCTACCCGAAATTGCGCCAGACTTCAGAGCAAAGAACGACAGGGACAGATATATCGAGGCCTTGTTGACTCTACGCGATCGGAGCATCGAGTTCAAAGAGTGGATGCATGGTCTACACCATGTAGCGACTGAGAAAGGGATGGCTTGCTACGTTGTGCCGAGACTCGTTGACGTAGAAGGGCATTTCCAGCGTTTAATGGACGGTGGAAAGCTGACAGCCACATTGTCAATCCGCGAGGGAAGTGACATGATTGGGAGCTTCAAGCTGCCTCAGATAACTTACCCTTCGAGCAACTCGTCGTCGATTGAGGACTTCAGTGCATTGCAAACCTCGACATCAAAGGGTTAGTGACTTTGGAATTGATCTTACTTGATGTGCAGATCATCAGCTGACTTTTCAAAGACCATTATTCTGCTGTCAAAGACTGTGAGGCGACGCCTTTTCACTCCTCATTGCGGCAGATCCATGATCGAGTCGCTGAACTGCCAGAGTCTCATGCCCAATCCGTCCATGTGACAGACGTCTCCAGAGAAGAATTCAGGACAGGGGTCCGCCGACGACGCGTACAGGCGGCAGTCTCCATACTCACATGGACCAGTCTTCTTTGGGACTCAATTTGGACTAGAGACATGTGTGTATGCTCTCTAAAACAGGGTACAAGTCCAGAAAACGAAGCTGTATTCGTCATGTTGACCAAGGATCCGATACGACGATGCTGTCTTTGTGCATCGATGGCGTCCTTGACTCATGGCGATATTGCCTTGTTCCCTGAGAGTCGATCACTTCCCGAGGAGGAGATGAAGAACGTGAACTTGATGGTCAGGGTTGTTTCCACTCTTTGCGAGATTGCCCTGTGCGTGCCATTAAGTATCGTGGTATCGGCAAACCACGAGCTTACCTTCGAATACGACGGCCAGAGAAGGGACAAAAAGGCTGTACTTGAGGACGTTAGGCTCAAGATGGAAGGTCGCTACGCAGGAGTCGTTAAGAATCTCTGGAGGGTCCTGGATAACAGACGCCTACCAGCCGCTCCTTTCGATGTGATATGCCATCATCTCGATCAAGCCAGGCGCGACATGCAGGCCTTCCACGAGACGCTTTGCAGTGACCTGAGGTTGAGGCTGGAGAAGAAGGCATGGTCTACCCAGCTTCAAAAGAACATCGGTCGAGTTGAGAAGCTCTATCCTGACGTTTGCGAGCTTCCGCGACAGCAGTCTCTGTCACAGCAATCTTCATCACAGCAATCTATACTGCAATCAGTCCTGCTGAACGCGCAAACGCTACCGGAGCACACCAAGGCAACAAAAACAGCGGTCTAAATGCAAGTCTTCTGCATCCGAGTCACATGTAGGAAGGGAAGAAGATTCATAGCCTCGTTCCCAGTATTTCAATATCAATAGTCAAAATGATTGCATGAAGCTTTTCAAATATTCAAAACACGCATTGAGTATGAACGCGTCGGAATATTAGGGTGCGTACCCTTCGAAAGCTAGAGTCAGGTAAGGACCGCGCATACAGGTGGATCCCTAACATCAGGATGCTGATAGAGGGTTATATCAAGTAAGAGAATGGAACATACATATAGGCTCCTCTAATAATGGGATTACAGGGAAACCTTAGATTGTATTTAGCTCACATCAAAGCAATCAGACAAGCTGGATGGGTTGATGTCTGCCTTTTCGACGTTTACACGACAATCACAAGCACCCTCAACCCTCACCACTCCACAGGCCCAACACGAACCTTCTGCCTTTCCACCGACTCCCGCCACATCTCCTTCTTCTCCTCGACCTTCTTAGCCTTCTTCTTCTGCGCCGCCAACCGTCCAAACCGGCCTCTGGCGCCATGCTTCAATTTCGTGATCTGATCCCCCGCCTTCCCCTTCGTCACAGACTCCACCGTCAACTTCTCGTCGTCCCCGCGGAATTGATTCAGCATATCGACCTGCGCCTGCGTGGCCGGGCGTCTGCGCCAGCCGGCGTTCTTGTTGACGATCTCGAAGGGGAATTTCTCTTTCGCCAGCGTGTCTGCCGCTGACACGGCGCCTTCGAATGTGGGTGATGTGGCGATCGTGCGGGGTCGCGCGTACGGCGATTTCGAGCCCGTGCCGCCTGGCAGACGCTGGGTGAAAATCACTTCTAAGTCTTCCTCGTTGCGCTTGATGGTGAGGATGGAGCCGTTCGTGCTAGTGAGGACGTAGCGGTCTTCGTCGATTTGGACCCACGCGAAAGGCGAGATGGCGCGGATGTGTCGCTCGCCGGACGTGTCTTCGATCAGGTCGTTGACGTTGTCGTAGTCTGTGAAAGTGATGTTGCCGGTGAGCTTTCGACTCGTATTGTTGTGGAGCTGGGGAGATGCTGCCATTGCTTGAGCTTCGCGCTCTTGTTCGGTGGCCCTGCGCTCTTTGAGTTCTTCCATGGATGATGTGTCGGCGTCTCTGACTAATTCGTAAGGATCCAGACCAAACAGTGTAGGAGTGGTTACAATTCCAGTCTCCAGCGAAGCGACCATGTCGATGACATGGCAATTCCCCTTCCCCTCGTGTTTCCTCAACCCACGACCGATCATCTGAACAAGTAGGTTCCTGGACTTGGTGGGTCTTGCCAGCAGCACACAATCAATGTTTGGAATGTCCGTTCCCTCAGTGAAGATACCACAGTTGAGCAGCACAGGAAACTCGCCTGCTTTGAACGCTTCCAGCCGTTCCTGGCGGAGTTGGCGATGTGTATCACTCGTGACAAAGCGAGCGTCAATACCATGCTGACGGAAAGCCGCTGCCAAGCTCGCAACGTGCGCAAGATCAACGCAGAAACCGATGGTAGACTTGCGGTCTGCCGCTCTGCTGAGCCAGGCACGTACGGTAAGCGCGTTGATTTCATCATTGTTCACTGCTTTTGACAGAGAACTCGTCTGGAAATCTCCGCCGGATGTTTTGACGCGAGATAGGTCAGCGCCGGAGTGTACAGTGGTGAAAATGACATCAGACAACCACTTCTCGTCAATCATGTCAACATAGTCCCTGGTAGAACGTCAGCAAGCGTGAAATATCAATTCGTATGGTGAGACACTGACTTGTGGTACACAATGTGGTCAATAGCCGTCCCGAGACTCAGCCCATCCGCCCTCGAGAACGTAGCACTGACGCCCACGAGCGCAGTGTGCGTCTTCGCGTCCTTTTCCAGCAAATTGAAATGCTTCAAGACGTTGAGATACGTCGGCGCGGCGATGTGGTGCGCCTCATCAACCAAGATGAGCTTGAACCGTTTAGGGTCATACTTAAGTAGTCGCTCTCCGGATGTGATGCTCTGCACACTCGCCACGGTAATCTCAGCCGTCCCGGTGGCGTGCTGCTCTGCCATCTCGACATCTACGCTTTTGGTCGGGTATAGATCCTTGATATGCCTGGAAGCCTGCTCGACCAGCTCGCGTCGGTGAGCGAGTACGAGGGTCTGCGTGGCATCTGGTGTCGGAGATGGCACGCGATCGATGAGATGGCTAAAGATGACGGTTTTGCCACTGCCAGTCGCTAGCGAGAGGCCGAGACGGCGAGAACCTTGGGCGAGATTGGTCAAGACGGATGAGATGGATTCTTCTTGATAAGGACGGAGTTGGATGCCATCTTTGTGGCAGTGTCCTGATGTGGTGAAGTTGTGGACATTGTTTCGCGCGAAGGGAGGATATAGAGGAAGCCTCTTCACGGGAGTGGCAATCCCCCGTAGCGCTATGGCAGTCAGGCTACATGTAGCTCTTTTTCTTGAAATGAGCGTGGGACGCATGTAGCGTCGGAGATGATGGTTGTTTGATGTGGTGTTGATGTGGATCGTGTCTCGTGTGCATGGAAGTTTGGCTGGCGTTGGGTCTCGAGGTGGAGAGGCGTCTGAGAGCCAGCTCGGCATCAGCAGCTCTCGTTTGATCGTGCTCTTGAACACAACACGACCATACACGTAAGTAGTATTAAGGAAAGCAAGTTGGATTGAAAATTATATTTTCTGAGAAAATTCTACAGAGAGATCGTATCGGGATCACAATAGCCCTTGCGATTCTGATAGCATATTCATTCAGGGCGACGCCATTAGAGTAGAGGACGCATGCAGACTGGTATTCTCGCAAAAATCGAGCAAGGGCTGTTCTTTGGTAGGATCAAATGACGAGTTCGATGTAGAACAAAACTCATTCGATCTTGACGCTCGTCCGTAGTCCATCTTCCAATCAATCTACAATCGATTGTCCGAAGGGATGGACTGTTCTTCGGCACGCTCTGTTCGGCTCGCGGAATGGAGAGATGACGACAAGTCGCGAATCCAGTCCGCGAAGTGAACATCCAGCTTCACATGCAGCTTGAAAGATTTCATCTGGTCTAATCACATTCCACTCGCACACACACCTACAATGGTATCAGCAAGATCATTCGCGCTCTCAGCTCTCAGGAGCAACATCTCCCGCCAAAGCCGCGGTGCGATCGCGCAAAGACATTTCCAGAATGGCCTCACAAAAGCACAACCAATCCAGCGAGCTCCCCGACCCGCCTTCGTGCCTGTGCGATGGCACTCAGCTCCATCAGGAAGATCCAAAGACTATGATTTCAGCGCAATCAGAGAGCTCAGCAGCTCACCCTCCCCGGAGCGCTTGCTGATCGGTAAGAACCACCTCCCTGCCCTCAAAACCCACCACCCAACCCATACTAACAACACGCAACAGACGTCCGCGAGCCCTCCGAGTACGAAGCCGGCTTCATTCCCGGCGCGATCAACATCCCCGTCAAATCGCAGCCGGACGCCATGTTCCTGCCGGCCGACGAGTTCGAGGACCGCTTCGGTTTCAGCAAGCCGGCCATGGACAAGGAGTTGGTGTTCTACTGCAAGGCGGGGGTGAGGAGCTCGGCCGCGGCGCAGTTGGCGAAGCAGGTCGGTTATACGAATGTCGCGGAGTACAGAGGGAGCTGGATGGATTGGGAGAAGAATGGTGGTGAGGCTGGGAAGCCTTGAGGGCGTGAGGGATGGGTTGGGTTGGATGGGGGTTGGATACTGTATATCTTGTTATGTGCCCGGTCAGGGTACTCTATTATTGTCATTTCCCAAAGGATTCTGTGGGAAATCATCTGCCAAACACCCAGGTACATGGACTTTGTAAACCTTGCAGTTTGGCATGTCACGTTTCTGGTCGTCCTCGATCCAAGTACCTTCCAGAACCTTGTGAAGCGCCCGGTGCGCATATTAAAGACCTTGGAAGAGAGTCGAGATGCCTTTTTCTCCCATCCTAGTCACCCTTTCATACCTCCCAGGGCAGAAAGGAGAGCATAAAGTACCTTCCTTTGTACTTTTTGATGAACGCTTGACACGAACCACAAGCATGGCGAAAGCAGAGAGAAAGAACAGGGGCGGGAGGGAGTGGAATGAAGACGTGAAACCGAAAAACACGTTATCCAACATTCGGGGGGAAAAAAAACGTTGTGGCTAGTATACATGGTATCAAACTATCGGAACAAGAGTAATGAAAGGCCGAGGAACAGAGCCTTTATCTATTAACGTGAAAACCAACGTGAAAACCAGCAAATCCCTCCTCTTGCTTGCCCGTGGGTATAGACCAGGAATTAACCTTTCGCTTCTCATTTCCAGATCCAAATAGAAAGTGTGTCGTTCGATCGTGCTATGATAAGAAAAGGAAAGCAAAAAGAGGTAGAAGAGAGAAGAGAAAAGAGAAGAAGAAGAAGAAGAAGAAGAAGATAAAGTAAGGGGATGGAGGTAGAATAATTAGATCGAAACGATGAGCACGCCTCTCCGGGGAATCAAATCAAGAAGAGAAAACGGTGAAGTCCAAGATTACCCCCATCGACAAACATCATCAGTGACCAACCTCAATCCCCAACCCTTCCCTCCCGTGCGAACCGGGCAGCGGGCTCGGCGCACGGCTGCTTCCACTGACACCACCAGCAGCGGCACCAGTAGGAGGCGGCGGCAAAGGAGCCGAAGGCGGCGGAGCGGGCGGGCCTAAGCCCACGACCGGAATTCCAAAATCGAGAGCTGGCAGCGAAGTGCGCGGTTTGCCTCTTGAGCCGTGGGGAAGCGTTTGCTGGGCGAAGGAATTGCCGGAAGATTGAAGAGGGGCGGTGCGGGAGGGTTTCAGGGAGCGGATGGGAGGGGTGAAGGAGCGGGTTGCCGGTTTGGGTCCATTTATTGGTGAGGCGCTCGCTGGTGAGGAGTGTTGTGAATCTTGCCCCGGCTGTTGTTGTTGGATGTGTCTGTTGGAGAGGAAGGGGGCGGGGCTGGTGCGGATTTGGATGCTGATGGGTCGCTTGAGGTGGGAGCGGGTCGCGTCCGGGTGTTGAGGAACGATGGATATGGAGGGCGGGCGGCCGGGGATGGTGTCGGCGTGGCCTGGGGGAGGGTTTGGCTGGGCGGGTGGGAAGATGGATAGGCGTTTGGGGCCTGATGGTTGGCGGCTTGGTGCTTGGTCTTGCGTGCCGGGTGGGTTGTGCGGGATGTTGTCTTCTTGCCAGGCTGTGGGAGCCATGGTTGGCCGCTCTGCTTGCGGAGCGATGTGAGCCTCGAGCGTGTGGATGCGAGGCGGTGAAGACTCTTCTGTTGCGTTTGCATGCCTGCTGCTTCGCCATGAGCCAGAGCCAGGGGAGCCAGATGGGTTGATCTTCAGTGGTAGGCTGAAAGGCTGTGAAGTGTGGCGCCTGGATGTCCTCGGCGTTGTGCCATCACCTCGCAAGACGGGAGCCGAACTCATGCGCTGCATCTGTCTGTCGGTTGCCGGCGGCTGTATCGACGAAGTTCGCTTGCTGGTCGATAGCTTCGTAGTCCAATGTGAAGTAGCAGGGAGATCGCCTACGAACGACGTTGGACGTTCGCCATCTTCCTTTATGGGTGGAGGTGCGGCAATCTTCGAGCTGGGTTTTGCGCCTCCTCCAGAGAGTAAAGGCATGCTTTGCCGCGAGCTAAGCACCTTGCCTCGGGGTACGATGGGTGGCAATGCTGTAAGCGACGCGGGATTGTGGCCAACAACCGGTGACTCGTCGCCGTTGCCTGCCTCCTTATCCGTGGGAGAGGGAACCTTTGCTTGCAGCGTCGTATCGATACTTGGGGGTGGTGGCGGCATATGCATAGGAGGTGGCATCGGCATGGCAGATCTACGCTTGGCCGATCCATACGAAGAGAGGTTTCGGTAGGGACCTCGCGATCCGTACCCTTCACTAGTGTTTTCTAGGCTCTGCTTGTTGGGTGCGTGTTCACTGGTCAATGAATTTGTTCGCGATGTCCAACCGGTTACGTTAGTGTTCGTTGACATGCGTACGCTGTTCCGCAGGCTGTTGAGTCGCAGATGATCGACTGATGGTGCAACAGAAGAGTTCTGTGACTGCGCATCCGAAGTCCTGCGACCATGTACTGATCCCGGTTTCGTGTACGAGGCGCCTGCGACGAGTTTCTCTGCAAATGCTTCGTCCTCTTCAAGGCTGTGGTCCGATTTCACAGGAGACACAGACGTCGGTTCGCCTACGAAGGGTGATTCCATTTGCGAAAACGAAGGTTCGCGCGATTTTGCGAAAGAGTGCTGTGTCGTCTCAGAGTTCCTCTTGATGCGATATCGCTGCATTGGCGCTGGGTTGCTCTGGCCCTCGGGCTGTTGGTTGGTTTCTGATTCTCTACGGTGATGTGCCGCTTCTTGGAGAAGATGATTGTTCGGAGAGCCACCCTGTTCCTCAATCTGTTGACGCACTGCCTCGAGCCACAAATCGAGTTCGTCGCCGTCGGGCAGAACAAGCAACACGTTCGAAATGCAGCTTTTGGCCGCTGAACTCTTGACACCCACTCTTGACAACAGCGAGCCAGATGGAGGAACAGGCAACCCCTGGCCATCCACCGCTTGCGAGATTTGAGCGACATATGGCTTGCCGCTGATGAGATCACTTGCAAAGGCAGCTGAATCCTCGCCAATTGGGAGGACCCTCTCCGGTAAACGCCCGCTAGGCCCATATTCTGCATATTGCAGAAGGTGCCCTGTCGTCATCAGGACAAGAATCTTGCGTTCCAGTTCGACGTGCGTGACATGTCCCGATCCTGAGTTCTTGGTGCCGAATCTTCCACGCTTCAACATGTCCCCACTTCGTCCTGTGTCCGTACTCGCTCTTGGTGCACTCTCCTGCTGCAGATGCAGCGCTCCCGCTTTCTTACTTCTTGACTTTGACAGAATGGTCTCCGGCGAAGCTGTGGTAACTTCGACCAGACCGTGTTTCGTTGATCGGGCGAAAGCTTGAAAGAGAGGAGGCGGATTCCACTGGTTCATCTTCTGATCTTGTGATGGGCGACGTGTTTGACGAGGCTTTTTCGTTAGTCCAGAACCAGTTGTTTTGTGAGTTCGAAATGACATTGAGCTCCCAGACCGTGGAATTTCCGGTCGAGGCAAGCCATCGTTAAGATCTGCCGTAGATATGTTGCTATCACGCTGCAGCGGCGTGGCAAGACCAGATTCGGCATAGCCGCGTAATTTCTGCACCTTGGGTCTGCTGAAAAGGCTGAAGAGAGACATGTTGGGTTTACGAGGCGGGCCTTGGATGGGCTGGTTGTTTGGGTCGTTTATGGGAGGCAAAGGCTTTCCATCATAGCTTCCTACTGGCGCATGATGTCTTGTATGAATCTCAGGCAGCCTCTTGTCTTCCCAAGAATATCCGGTCCCTGCCCGTAAAGGTGGCAAAGGCTTGTCGTAAGATGGAGCTGCGGAACTGATGGAGGGCGGTCGGTCGCCACGACCCATGAATCTTGAAGGTTGCCGGATACGATTGGAGATAGAATGCTGAACCAGAAAGTGAGATTCGCGTTTCCGTGGAGTGGCGTGTCAAGAATGGTCCAGCTTGGTGTATGTTGCGGTTTCACAGTGGCTGTGGCTTGCTTAAACTGAGTGAGCGCCAGTACCGAAAGAGTCGAGGGTAAGAGTTGGGAGTGAAGCACAACAGAATCCCATTCCACAACGTCCTTTGTCGTCTTGGGAGTGCGTTTTGGTGAAAGCTGAGGTCAGAGTTGCAACATACATGAACGACAGAGAGGCTACGGGAGGTGGTTCTAACTAATGACTGCGCTAAGGAAAAGTCTCCTCGCTGCAGAAGCGACCAAAGGTGAAACGTCCACTAGACGAGTCTTGCTAGACCAGATGCGTCGATGGCAAACTCCAGATCTTGAGATTCCACTATGGCTTGGGTTGAGATGGCGCTCCACCGGATGGGGTGGCCTGGGTAGGGTCGTACGGTCGTATTGGACGATTATTGCATGGAGGGTTACTAAGCCCTGGGAAGGACGAAGGTGTGCGATAGATGACTGAGGGGCGATTTATGGATAGAGAGGAAACCCCGAAAGGAACGTGCATCATCACATGAGTAGCAGTCTACAATAATCACCTTTCTAGCGTGTTGCGGCATCGTGCAACCCACCCCCCGGGCTGCGAGTTCAGCTGGAAAGGGTGTGTGTGAAGGGCTTTTGACGGACGGCGGCGGACGGTGAGCAGACCGGGCGGCATCCTTCTGAGCGCGGCAGGGTCGAGAAGGCGAGACCAAGCGTTTGTAGTGCGGTAGTGCGGACTGACACGATTGATAGATCGCAGAGGGTGTGGTCCGGCACAAGCGATGCTCGAGCGAGCCATCAGCGAGTCGAGCTCTCTCACTTTCAGGGGCTGGAGGTGAAGCTGAGAATCCCTGCTGGCTGTGCGCCTTCTAGCTTCCGCGACGTTTCGGGAGGACATTAGTTGCCGGTTCGGCATGTGTCTCCGTGAGGGTATTGTTCCAAGTTGACGAGGCATGTCAAGTTCCAGGCGAGCGCATCTGGATATGCGTAGGTGCAATGATATGCTATAGGTCAGGTATAAGGTTTCCCATCGATCGAACTGCAGTTCTCCAGCCAGCGACGTGCATATCGGTAGCCAGGCGATGCCTCCAAACGCGAATCTCAGACGGTGACATGTTGGAACGGGCCTTTTACATGTAGCCGTCCGCTCCTCCGGGATGCTAGCGCCGCCATAGTTCGCGAGGAAGCATAAATCCGTGATGAGCATGTGGGCGGGTGCATAAATCTTTCTCGCAGTAGCATTCGCTGTGGAGGGAGGTTCGCAGCAAGGCCCAAACACAGCAACAAACGGAGAGTCATGCCCTCTAAGGTAATCGCACTTCTTTTGTGACTGTCAAGAATGGACGCTATGCTGCAGCCTTGTCAACGAGCCGCCCTGACAACAGGAACCGAGGCAGGTCCGGTCGCTGTCGTTTGCAGTACATTACTGTTATACGCGGCGTGCATATATCACAGACAACAGTAATGTGCAAGCCTCATGCTTCTTTACCTGACAGCCTGCCGCCAGTTCAGGAGGACATGTAGTGGCGCCTGGCCCAGATGCTCGTGACGAGATATTCTTGCATTGCATCGCATTGCATTGCATTCTGAATTTGCGGTAGCGACATGTCGCCCAAGTACGGTACAGTATCGTGACAAGACATAGGGCGGCGCCGACCGAGTGAGGGGCAACCTCACTTCTTCCCTCTTACCTTTCTTGCCCTCCAAACGGGCGAGCTCGGAAGACGACGTCAAAGGCAGGTGAATGATTCTTTGTTTGCTCGCCCTCTTATATCGTGCCACCTCGATTGCCTACCTACTTACAAGCCCACCATCACATCCATCCATCCTCTGACCTGATCACGCCAACACCATGTCGCCTGACATCAACACCATGCCTGCAGCATCACGCCCTCCGAACTCTCCGCTGGCCTCGTCAAGGCGTCCGCGACGCATGTCGCTCTCCACAGCCGACAATACAGCTCATACCGGCCCGCCGTCACCGCGATCGCCTTCTTTGTCATCACTCCAAGCGGCTGCAACAATCAACGCCGGCCTGCACCGCTCGCCTGGGTCCCCCTCACCCGTCGGAGGCAGCCTGGAGCGACGAAGATCGAGCCTGATGAACAACATCTCCCTCAACGACCCTGCGATCCCAGCGCCGGGCGAAATGCAAACACACAACAGCGGCAGTCCTCGCGCGGGCAGGCGATCGAGCTTCATCAGCGGCAACACTGCAGATCCTCATCACCACCGGCAGCCCAGCTTGGGCGAACTGCACCAGGAACTCGAAGCGGAAACGGAAGGCCAAGTCAACCGCCTGCTACACATGATCCGCCTTCAGCAAGACCAGCTCGCCGCCCTGCAAGGCCGCCAGACCGACTCGTCCGCCATATCGCCCACCTCCGAGCTCCCCACTCCTCCCACAACCACCACCACAACCACAACCACAACCGCCACCTCATCGCGACCCAGCAGCGCCCATCCCGCCTCCCGCTCCCCCTCCTTCTCCAGCGCCGGACCCCAACCACCCCTCCCCCACGGCCACGGCGTTTTCAACCGTCCGCATTCCCTCTCGCGCCAAAACTCCGGCGCGCGCGCCTCCAACACCGGCTCGACGAACAGCCACGCCGCGTCTCCTGCCCTTCGCCCTTCGTCCAGCAGCAACCTGGGCCCTCTGAAGGAAGACTTCCTTCTCGGCGGGACGACGCGCGACGATGCCACTTTCTACCAGGCCGAGACGCAAATGTTGACGCGGGAGAACCAGATGCTCAAATTCCGGATTCGCGAGTTGGGTGAGTTGACTTGTCCTCGAAGCATTTCAATTGCATTGAGAAATTGGCTAATGCGTATTCCGTGAATTAGAACGACAAATCGCGGACTCAAGCGCACCGCCATCAAACGGCCACCAGAACCATCACGCCTTGCGCGCCGCTTCGCCTTTGGCTGACTCTTTGCTTCCAGCGACTGGTGAGGCGACCTCGAAAGCTGGAGCTTGATGAGTGGCCGAAACTCCCTACTCCCATTTTCCTTCTCTTGTAACTCCTATCGTGATTTTCTTTTTTCCTTGGGCAAACTTCCTTATCAAATTTGGGACGGCGCATGAGGTTCTTTTTTAGCCGCTGTTTTCGATCACAGAAGAGGGTATGGCTGGCTGGCTGGCGCAGTATATGTGAGACTGTTGGTAGAAGGAGATGACTGATGAAGTGTACGATTGTCAACGATCCTGTCTTTCTCGCTGTACTACATATTCCATTATTACAATCTGGATGCAAATGCAAGAACGCGATTGCCGAAAAGCATTCAACCCCACGACAAGGCATCCTACAGATCCCCCTTCCCTGCCAAAACCTGCTGCTGTTGCTGCTCTCCCAACCCTACCCAATCCTCACTCCCACCCTCCCTCTCCGGCCCGAAATACTCCCCAAAAGCCCTCTTCAAATCGCCCCTGTCAAGCTGCATATGCTCACCCTTAACCTTCTCAAAAATCAACCCACCCTTCCCATCCAACTCCCTCAAACCCAACCAATCCCGCTTATAGACCTCCCTCTCCCGCAAAGGCGTGACCTCCCCACTCGTCTCATTAACCTCCGCAAACCACCCACTCTCCTTCGGCACAACGGTCTTATCGTCCTCGAAAACAACCATGACGAACTTCTCCAACGCCGCCATCCGCTTCTTATAAACCTCATTCTTCCCCTCCCTCTCGTTATTGATATCTGCCAGAAAATGGCTGTGCGCCAAGTACTCTTCCGTCGGCAGGCCGGTCGTCTTGTTGACTTCGCGATAGTACTGCGCGGGCACGACGCGGTTCTGCACGTAGTCCGTCCAGGCATTGCCGCCCACGATCGCCACGGCGCCTTTGCAGAGGAGATCCCAGGTCCCGCAGCGCTGGAATTGCGCGATTCCGTTGTGCTGGCTGCCGAAGGTGAGGAGGGAGCGGACGCGCAGGGGAGGGCAGCGCTCGATCAGCCCGCGGAGGAACTGGCCGCCTTGCGAGAAGCCTAGGGCGTCGGCGCGGATGTGGCCTGAGGGAGACGTGAGGTTGGGGTTGTTGGAGAGGGAGGTGCAGATTTCGGCGGTTTGTAAGCTGATGTTGCCGAAGAAGGTGCCGGTTTGGTCGTCGCTGCCGGACTCGGCGACGCGGATGTAGTGTACTTCGGTGCCCGGGTGGACTTGGGCGGCGAGCTCGCCGACGCTGTGCAGGCCTTCGGCGTCGAAGCGGTCACCGAGGCCGTGCCATATTAGGAGGGGAAGGGGTTTGTTGGTGGATGACGAGGAGGGTGGCGGTGGTGATGTTGGGTGGGCGGAGGCGAGGGGGAGGATGGCGAGGAGGTTGATGGGGCGCATCGTCTGTGATGAACTTGCGAGTGCAAGGCTTGGTAGTGTTTATTAGAAGCAGATGGTTTGTGTGGCAAGGGACGAGTTACACGCCCAGAAAGAGCGTGGAATGATGTTTCGATGTATTATTGACGAAGCACGCGGGAGGAAGCATGCCCAGCAGGTGCCTCGGCTCGAGCTTTGGCTGTAAGCATCATTGATGATAACATACATGTGCGCCAGCAAGTCACCACCACCCTACATGTATCCGTCAGAACTCCATCTCCACGACGAAATGAACAGATTGCTCAAAATTCGACTCAAGCCATGAGACTGAGCTTTCATCAATGGCTAATAAAACGATACTATCCGTCCCATGCAGCAGCCTCAAATAATGATAACAGCATTTGTTCACATAAGGTAGGTAGTCTAGGCCTCAACATCGCCAATCCAGATCCAATCGCATGAATGGCCAAAACCCCCCGAATGCAGATGAAGTAAGGTAGGATCCACAATATGTTCTGTTCATGAATGGGGCGATAGCTAAGTAGATAGGCATTCGCAGGTGCGGCAGCCGAAGAAGAAATAATAGTTCCATGTCTCTCATCCAGCGCAACGAACGAAACGAGAGGGCATTGGCCAATTCCCAAGTCCGCTAACGGGTGACCTCGGATACTCCCCGGGTACGGCCGCTGCACCTTCCGGTGGCGCGCTCCTCCCTCCAGTACCCCACTTCATGCTACAGAGTGCGGGGTAAATGACGTCGATTGCAACAATTTTTCTGTGAGATTTGTTTACTACGAACCGCGCACAAATATCCCCATCCATCCCAAGTCGCGGGAGGTTTTCATTCTTGAATTTCTGGATTTGACTTTGAATTTGAATTTGGAGTTTTCCTAAAGTCTCTCTATCTACTCCTCCTTTTCCCTATCCCTATTCCCATCCCCTTCGAACCCATGATATCTCCCTTCCCATAACGTTTCATTCGTTGTTCCTCCTATAAAAACCAAAAAGCAAACAGCAAAAAAAGCGCGCACTCGACGATGGCGCGATGTCGCGAAAAGCCCCCAAGCCCGCTCTTCGCAAGCTGTGTGCTCATGAAGGCGATGCGATAGTCTCATGTCCCATACCCGCGCTTGCTTCTTCGATGGAGACGCGCGCGTCTCGAAAGGGTATCTTCTCGCCTAGGCCATCTAAGACCAAGCCAAACCTAATCCGCCATGCAAGAAGTGAATAAAAGAAAAGAGAAAAGACGCGCGCAGAAAATCAAAAACAGGAATCAGAGACAGAAACAGAACGATGGGGTCGGGTCGCGTGATCTTTTTACATGGAAAGAGGGTAGGCGTGGATTACACGCGCGGCTTCTTCCAGTAGTATTGCTGCGAAGGAAAAAGAGAGTGTCAGTCTGAGATCATTATAGGTGGGAAGGTCAGGAGACTCACCTTATGCTGCTTGCGAGCAGCGCGCATGCCAGTCTTGCCCAGACTCTGGGTCACAGTATCGCGACGCATGTCGTCCGTGTCGTTCTCGGGCATGTAGTAAAACTCGCTCTCGAGCAATTTGCCGGCGGCGTCTTTGCCTTCGCGCTTGATTTCACCGACGCAGGGGACGCCGTCGATGATGGTCTTGAGGATGGCGGTGGTGATGACGGGCTTGTTGTCGGAGGAAGAGCCGGTCTTCTTGGTCTTGGCGCCGCGCATGTCGGCGGGGAGGTTGCTGTGGATGATGGAGAGGGGAAGGGAGTGGATGCGGGAGTAGGCCAGTTGGTTGATGACGTGGTTACGGATTGGGTCAAGGTCGACTTGCGGCATTGGTGCTGGCGCGGGTGCGGGTGCTTGCTTGGATTTCGCAGGTGAGTTGAGTGCTGAACCCAATGGCTTACGTGCGAGACCTGGAGACACCGACTTGAAGGATTCGAACTTGGACAGAAGGTTGTCGCCGAACGGACCAAAAGAGTGAACGATCGGATCGTTCTCTTCGTCGTTCTCATCATCGTTCTCATCATCGTTCTCGGACACATCTTCGTTCTCAGGTGCTTGGGTAGCGTGTGGCTTTGGGGTCGTTTCGTCGGTGACTTGGAGGATGGTCTGGTCTGGGTCACTGCTAGGAGCTGGTGTGTCGTATTCGTGAGCAGCGTCCTCGTCCGAGGAGTGGTCTTCATAAACTCTGACGGGGCTCTTGGAGTCTTCGGCACGGAAAGTCTCTTCGAAAGTGTTGGCAGCGTTGTTTGGTGTCGGAGAGCCTGGCGTGTATTGACGTGAAGAAGGCAGCATCGGAGGCGGGCTGGACGCGAGATCGACTGCATCGTCACTGCGGTGACGCTTGGTCGGTGATCCACCCATCCACGAAGGCTTGGAATGGGTGGAAATGGGATCCGAGGCCCCCTTGGGCCACGCGAGCATGATACGCGTGCTCTGCACGTCAACGATGATCTGTGCTTGCGGCTTGTCCGACATGAAACATTCGCCCTTTGCCAAATCCACGATCTGCCCGCGGCAATGCACCGTTGCACCGTTCCAACCCAAGCATTCGACTTCTACCTTGCCAGCAGGGCACAAAGAGTCGGGAGCAGAATAGGAAGCGCGTATATGGACGCGTGATACGTGACGGTTGCCGGGAAGCTGATAGTCTGAGGAGTTGCTGGAGCGGCCCATGAGAACGGGCTCGCCATTGTAGGGGATATGGAGGGTTGGCACGTCGCCCAATGGAGCGCGTTCGGAAAGAGTGGAGACAGTCCTCTGGAGACCGGGACGCGTCTGACGCGCGGGCGATGAGGATTGGAGGATGCCGGTTGAAGAGGTGGGAATCGGTGTAGGGTAGAACTTTCTTGCTTCAACAAGGTCGTCGAACTTGCGTTTGGCCGGGCGTGGGAGGCCGGGTGAGGAGGAGAGAGGTTCGAACGCGGGCAGCAGGGACGGGCGACGCGAAGGTGCATCTGCGGCTTCTGTAGACTTGACGACAGGCCTGCCTCTGAATGGTGAGCCTTCCATTGTGATTGTGGGCGTCAGAGACGCGAAGAGAAATGCCAGGTGCCGCGTAAAGTGGTTGAAGTGGTTGCTATGTGCAGCGAGACGCGGCTAAGCACCTCTGGCGGGCAGGACTTGATATCCTGCTTTCGTGATGCGTACAGGCAGTTCTGGTGAAGTGTCTTAGTAGGCAATGGACATGACCGGACGCGGTGGGAGGCGGACGAAGAGGCCGGGCAGGGGAAGAGGTCGTAGGATAGAGACCTTGGGGAGTGGTAGTAAAAGCGTGCAGTGGGTGCAGTGCGTTCCAACTCGCGTGTGGTAGATGGCGCGCAGAGCATAGACCAGCGCAACTGACTTGTGGGAGATCCCGCCCTCTGCATATCCGCCCTACTGTCTCTGTTGGGCCACTCTTCACAACAGTTGTTTTCTTTGATTACCTTTCTCGACATATACATGGCAGTGATCTATTATTTTTGAGCATTTCCTAACTGGCTGCATCTGATTTCCCTCTCTTTCTACAACCAATGGCTCGATTCGAGCAGGCCAAAAGTTCCAGAACCCCACTTAAACGCGTCTCTTGCTTGGTGAGAGCAGCGGGTTTTTGATGTCATGCTCACCTCGCGCGTCTCGAGATGGCTGGCACCACTGAGAGAACAGTCCACCGGTTGCCGGCGGCGACGCTGGACATCTGACTGATGACTGATGACCCTCCTCCAGGCATCAATGTAATGGACGAACATTCGTCCTGCACGGCGACGGTCGTAACTACGCTCTTTCATGTATTAAATCCGATAGAAGCGCTTAAACACACGCTGCGTGCATAAAATCGCCCGATGCCGGGGCTCCCCTAATCAAGTGATGTATGTTTGTGACACCAGAGTGGTATCCTTTTTTAGGAATGCAGCTGTAGCTGTGCTGGGTGCTGTTTGAGCTCGTGCGAGGTGAGATATCCAAGTGTTTGCCTGCATGCGTCGTTGTCATCGTCTCACCACCATATAAACCCTTGATGCATTCCCCTCTTGCCATGTGAAAAGCGCGTTTCGTACTTCATCATTCAATTCTCCGCTGTTTCATCACAACAACAATCCCTCCCTCACAAACAACCATCAACCTCACAATTCATCAAAATGTCTGCATACTGGGACGCCTTCCGCCAATGCTTCTTCATCCCCAAGCCGACTCTCACTGAAAAGACCCTTCCGAACCAATCCGGCCGCGTCTTCATCGTCACTGGAGGCTACGCAGGTGAGTTGTAGTGCTCCAACCCAGGTTATTACTGCCATCGCGCAACGCCGCTTGCCACCATCAGCAATACTAACAACAAGTCCAGGCGTCGGAAAGGAGCTCTGTAACATCCTCTACCAGCACAATGGTACTGTCTACCTAGCCGGTCGCTCCCAAGGCAAAGCCGACACCGCCATTGAAGAGATCAAGAAGAACCACCCCAACTCCGATGGCCGCCTTGAGTTCTTGCACGTCGACCTCGCCGACTTGACCACCATCAAGAAATCCGTCGAGGACTTCATGAAGCGTGAGCAGCGTCTCGATGTGTTGACCAACAGTACGTTTCCATCACCCCGAACATGCATTTCATTACATCACAAAATTCACTCAACAACCCTCCCACCCAAACCCCCAAAGCTAACCACATCCCACCTCCCAGACGCCGGCGTCATGATCCCACCCGCCGGCTCCGTAACCTCCCAATCCCACGAACTGCAAATGGGCACCAACGTGCTCGGCCCCTGGCTCTTCACCGAACTGCTCACCCCGCTCCTCGCCAAAACCGCCTCAACCTCCCCCGCGGGCTCCGTGCGCGTAACCTGGGCCGCCTCGCTCGCGACCATGATGGCGCCCAAGCACGGCATAGCCTGGACGGACAGCACCAAAACCTCTCCCAAAATCCACGGCGACCGGCGCACCGACTACGCGCAGTCGAAAGCTTCCAACGCCCTGCTGGCGCACGAGTACGCGGTCCGCCACGGCGCGCCCGCCGGCATCGCCAGCAACGCCTGGAACCCGGGCAATTTGAGCAGCGAGCTGCAGCGCCACGTCAAGGCGTACGAGCGCGTCATGATGTCCTTCCTGCTCTACCCGCCGGTCTTTGGCGCGTACACGGAGCTCTTTGCCGGGTGGAGCGAGGAGGCGGGGAAGAAGGAGAATCAGGGCAAGTATGTCGTGCCTTGGGGCAGGTTTGGGGTTTTGAGGGGCGATTTGAAGGAGGCGGGGGAGGCGGCCAAGTTGTGGGAGTGGTGCGAGAGGGAGTGTAAGCCGTATATGTGAGGTGGAGGGAACGGGAGTTTGTGTGATGCGTAGGGCTGTGGTAATGTGGACGAAGGTCTTGAGGGGACAGGTCTTTTCTTGGAAAGGGGGGATAGGACAGGCTACTGGGCGTTTAACTTCCTTTCCAGTGGGAAACGGCGATTCCAGCGAAAAAGGTCACGGCCGACTCTCTTATCTTTCTCTTTCCCTATCAAATGAGTGGAATCCGTAACGGCAAGAACAGTAATGGCATTTCGGTCTTTCTTCAAACTTGTTGCGGCTAAGCAAATAAGGCAAGGGTTTGATAGCAACACTCATCTATCTCTCGTGGCCGCCATTCAAGCTCTTTGCCGAGAAGTAGACTGAGCCCAGGCTCTCCATCTCACCGTTGGCGATGGTGTTTTTGTCTCTCCTTCGCCATCCATGGGTAGTGTCCCATTGTGTTCATCCAAGTGCGGGTTCTCCACGAGTGGAGTTCTGTTTGAGGTGAGCTTTTATAGTATAGCATGGCAAAGCCGTGGCATTGCACAGCATCTGTAATTTTCCCGAGCAATGCTTGTGCAATCGCAACATTTGATCTGAGCTGGATGTTGACCCATCCATCGTGGTGCTCAACAGGCGAGCTTGGCGATGTGTCGGAACGTTGTGGGAATCACTCTGATCCGGCTGATGCGGGCGGGAGAGAATTCGCGAAGTTGAATAGACAGGTTGAGTGAGGCAAAGAAGAAAAAAAAAAAAAAGGGAAGCATATGATTTTTTTGGTGGCATTCAAACATGGCAGAATTGGCATTTCCCGCTACTTATAACACGAGCATGCCGTGGTAATCCACCAAAAACATCCTCGACTTCCTCCGTCGACCAATCCGCACCAGCCGAAAGCGAGTCGTCTATTTCAGCTTCTTCTTAGGGCGGAGCTGGTTGGTGTGGCCGCACTTCTTCTTACGGCAGTTGGTGGCACGCGGGGGGAGACGAGCCTGTCGTAAAAGTCAGAATCCAGGTAGGTGGTATTGGCAGTCACAGACTCGTGTCTGCAATCGACGGTGATGTGGCGGTGGAAACTTACGTAGCACTTGCGGCAGATGGACTTCTCGCAGTTGTACTTGGAGGCGAGGGCCTTGAGGGAGGGCTCGATGATACCACCACGGAGACGGAGGACCAGGTGGAGAGTAGACTCCTGTTGGGCGATCATCAGTATTTGATCCTAGGCTTCGAAAAGATCTGCGGTCCAGAATCCGATTGCTTCATCCAATCCCAGACTCTCTTCCCAAAGATTCAACGCACCTTCTGGATGTTGTAGTCGGAGAGGGTGCGGCCGTCCTCGAGCTGCTTGCCGGCGAAGATCAGACGCTGCTGGTCTGGGGGAATGCCCTCCTTGTCCTGGATCTTGCTCTTCACATTGTCGATGGTGTCAGAGGACTCGACCTCGAGGGTGATGGTCTTGCCCGTCAGGGTCTTAACGAAGCTGTTGCGAAAACCGTGTCAGTGGCCGGGAATCCTCTTGTCCATGTTGCTGCTAATGCTGCCTCTATCGCGAATGCGCTGCGTGGGTATTTCGTGTCGATTTGCCGGTCGCAGAGATTCGAGGTGCGGTGGGGGCGATTTCGCGCGGGCCTTTGGGGAGAACGTACATCTGCACTGCAGAAATTGTCAGTATTTCATCCTGCAGAACACGAATCTGCGCTTCTTTTGCGTCGTCCACTTACTCTTTGCTAAGTTTGTCGGAGGTCGTCGTGAAGCAGTCGTCAGAGATGGTCGCTGGTGAAGCGATGGCAATTGATTGTCAGGCTTTGTGCGAAGCCGCGCTAACCGATTCGGGCGAAATCTTGGCGTTTCGCCGGCTGGTCACATGACCGTGCTCAGCGTTCGTCTTCTGGCTTCACTCCGCTTACATGTCTCTGGTGGATTCTGATATTGTGTTCGTGACATTGACAAAAATGCATGCTTTTCACTAATTGATAAGCTGACAAGGCTTCATTTCCGATGAATTAATAGCGGCTTTATTGCATGTATGCTGTCTATCTTATAGAATTGCTTCCGACCTCTCAACAGATCCAGGCTGGCTGCTCAACGGCATCCCAATACTTCGATATATATGCTCTTTGGTTCACGAAATGCTGTGTCCATGGAAGATTCGATTTAACCATATGCAAATCGACCCAGGTTTTACAATCGAGTCCTTAGACCTGATAGTGTCGCGAAAGCGTTGCTCGGCACTATCCTCAACCCCAACCCAGTGGCGATGGTCGTATCTTACAAGCCAAGGGGGTCCTGAGTAGTTTTCGTAAAATACACTCGTGTCTTCGTTAATATGCTGATATCACCATGAAGTCTTGAAAACTTCAGGGAAGACCTTGCGCAGCTCTTCAAGGTTGCTGATCTGGTGTTGTGAGACAGGCTGGGGAGGAGGCTTCGCAGTAGGCTCGACCAGATGCGCAGTTTTCCAACCGTATTTCATAGCAGCAGCCGCATTCAGCGCTGAGTCATCTGAGCAATGTTAGCGAGCTGTGTGGCGTGGGTCAGATCATACGTCGCTGTACTCACCAACAAAGTAGCACTGATCGATGTTAGTGGCGTTCGCCTCTTCCATGGCCTTGTTGTACATCTCCGTCGTGGGCTTGCAGAGGAGGCGTTCCGCGGCGTAGTCGCAAAAAGTCATGCCTTCGAACAGATCGTCTACACCAAGCAGGCGAGTCACCCTCTTGGCGTGATTCACATAGGCGTTGGTGAATAGCCACAGCTTGACCTTGTCGGTGTCTATGTCCTGCAGTAATTTTCGGAGTTTCGGATCGGGTTTGATGATATCATCCAGAGGCAACGCATCGTCGACCTTCTCGTTATACTCGAGTGGGTCGACTTTGTGGTGGCGAACAAGCCCCTCGATGGCGAGGCCGTAGTCCTTGTAGTACCGCTGATGAAGAGTGGTCGCATCTTCTTGGGACAGCGACAGATGGTTTTGAAAGTAGTTGTCGATCAGCACGGCCATCTTGTCGTGTATTTGATACGATTTCGGGTAGAGACAGTTGTCGATATCGAAAAAGAAGACCTTGCGAGCGTCATGCTGAACGCCATTTATGGATGCCCCGTTGGATGCCATGGTCGCAGAGAATGAACGTGTAAAAGGGAATGCAGGAGACGAACGAAACGCACGAAGAGTGGAAGGAAGGTGTCTTATGAAAAAGTTGCTCATCGCCTTCGCCGAAGTGGTGACTCTTGACACCCTTTCGTTCAGGGCCACCGCTAGCTACAGCGGCGAATGTGAACAAATCCACGCTTCCGATTCGCTCACCGCACGGGCTCTGCTTGCGCGCGCGCTTTCCTTTCGAAGCCCGCCACAACCCAAAAGCTGCATCTTACCGCACTTTTTGCTGCAGCGCGCCGTTCTGTTCACCTTACGCGACAAGTGCTCTTGAGACTTGACGCCGTGGACTGGTCGTGTAATTAACGTTCAACTCCCATCTCTGCTGTATCGCAGCAGGCTACGATGGCTTTAGATGCGCAGGCGCTCGCGCATACCCAGCAACCGATCGCGCCCACAGCGCAAGAGGAAGACGATTTCTATAACAGGATCTTGAACATTCGAGATGCCGTCGTCGCAGGAACGCATCCTACTCTTACTCTGCCGCCTGCGGCATTAGCAGCGCTCAAGGCCTCGCTCCTTGCTCCCGCGTCCCCTGAAGATGCCAGCCATTGCGCTGAGCCACAGGAGAGCAGCAATGTTTTTACAAATGGCCTTTCAGCGAGCACTAATCAAGCAGCGAATCCTCCACCGGCCTTTCCTGGCCTTCCTGGCCTTGGGTCGAATCTGCCGACTGCTGCTGCGAAGACGCAAACTTACAATGCGAAACCCATTTCCACCGGACTCGACCCTATATTCTTGGAGAAGTCGAATAGTCTTGTAAGAGCAGAGGGGCAATTAAAGCGTCAGCGCATCGAGCGGGATTTGTTCGATAATTGGGAAAAGCGCAAGCACATCTCTGGCCGTGACAAGGAGATGCTTGCTGATGCTCCGGCCAATGTCAGCATTGATTCTGCGTTGGCGAAGGCACACATGCGAGTGAAGCCCGTATCGGGCCTGAAGCCTGCACCTCGAGCGGCAAGTATTGCGACGTCGTTCGATGAGAATGATTACTACTCCAGCCAAGTGCAAAGCGAATGGTCGTCAGATGCCGGGTCCGGTAATGGCTCTGACCAGGCTGTAGGTGCCTTCACGGCCGATTACGAGAGTCCCGATCGGCGTAACGATGGAGTCCCAACATCTTCAAAAGCGCGTGGCAAGCAGCTTGTCCACTCAGATGCAGCTCTCTCACATGCAGGCATCCCTTCGAAAGATCGTCCCACAACTTATCCCGCCGAGTTCGACGGTGTGAATGAGGCTGATGATGAGGATGAGGATGAAGAATATTCCCCACCCGAACCCACCGCCTTTGACAGCTTTTACGATGCCGATACAACAATGGACATGCAAGATGTGGCCGCAAATGACGATGATGATGATGATGATTCCGAGTACGAGCCTGGCGAGGTCACCCAAGACAGCGTAGTGGTGACGCCCTACCAGAACAATCAGTCAAGTGCACAGCCTTCCCCTCAAGTGCCTATATTCCGCAACCATCTCAGTCACATCGCAGCACCCCAACCGAACCGCGTCTCACCTCTTGCCGTTCAGAAAGGCCCTAGTATTGAGCTTGAGCTGGTGAATGGCCGTCCGGAGATTGTCAACAAGCCACAGCAACGCAATGCTCAAATGCAATCACGACCTTCATCCGCCTCGCCTCCTGGACCTGGCAGTGGACCTAGCTCTAAGAAAAAGAAGAACAACCACAATAACAAAAAGAGGAAGCGCGAGCAGGAGGCTACGAAACATTCAAAGAAACGACAAGAGAGGCAGAATGCGCAGTCGCCACCATCACCCATGTACCAGGAGCCGTATATCAAACCGGAGCCTGTTTCTCCTCCGCCATTTTCGAATGTGCCCGAAGCACAGCCTTATGCGCCGAGATACACGAATCAAGCAGCTCCGATTCAAATCGACATGGACTCACCGCGACACCCAACGCAGCCCCAGTATGTGTACGCTTCTACGCCGCGCTACGAGTACGCTCCTAGAATGCCGCCACCCACTGTTGTTCGGGTCGGCTCTGCGTCTGGCTATCGCCCAAGTCAGAGAGACAATCAAGACCTTCGCCGTGTTGCAAGCATGCATTATGCACAGCGACCGGTCTCTCCAGCCCAGAGAGTATATTCACCTGCTGCCGTATATTCATCAAATAGCAGAGTGTATGCAGAGCCCAGGCAAGGATCTGTGGCGCCCTACTCTCCTGAAGTGAGATACGGCGAGGAAGCTCCTGCACCGCGCTATCCACCAGTGGAGTCTCGACAGGAGCCGATTCGCCTGCAAGAGTACAGAGAATCCAGCCCGGCCATGATGCCTCCCCCTCGACGTATTGTTGTTGATCAGTACGGCAACAAGTACTACGCTGCGGAGCCTGCATCGCAGCCCAGGGCGTCGGTGGCACCTGTTGCCAGGCAGCCAGAACCTGAAATCGGATATGAACGCGCACCCAGCAGAATGCTAGGTGCATATCAGCCTTCCTACGAGCCAGCTGGGTCCGCTATGCCACCACCCCCACCGCCTAGACGACAAGCACCACAGGAGCAGGCAGTTGAGTACATTGACTCGAATGGATATCGGGTCCGCGAATACAGCACTCGCCCCATTGATCCCGTCCGCTACTCCCACGCACCGACATCGCCAGTCTACCAACAACAACCGCAATACGAGCAAATGCCACCGCCATCAGCTCGACCCGCGCCTCGCGACCTCCATTACGAACAAATGCCACCACCACCCATCGCTCTGCCGTCCCACGAACCAACGTCGCCCGTATACGCCGCACCGCCGCCGAGGGCGTACAGCGTCCGCCCAGACGGCCAAGATGTGTCGCAAATTACGTACGCACCCAGGCAAGCAAGCGTTGCGCCGGTGCAGTACGCCCGTCACGAAGCTGCGCCTCCAGCACGTGCGATGAGCGTTATGCCTGTCCCAGACTACGGGGCGCCTGTCTACCAGCAACAGCGAGCGCCGAGTTACGCTCCCCAGCCTGCTGTGAGATATGTGGATGAGTATGGGAGGGAAGTCGCGCCGAGGGAGGTGAGGCAGGCTAATCAGTTTAGGTATTGAGGTGGAAGTTATGAGGAGGGAATTGTAGTTTTGGGACCACGTTTGAAAGAGTGTAGGGATCGTCACTTGTTATCGCAGGAAGAAGAGATGGGGACTTTTGTAGAGGTTTTCTGGACGTCACACCTTCGCCTAGGATGCAATGCAAAAAGACAGACAAACAGCAACATATTCAAATTCGTGTCCTATGATTACCAATCCCAATTTCTAATCCCCCAATAATACCGAATCGCACACAAAGCGATTCACAATCCAAAAAAATGAAAGGCCGTTTCACATGTCTCAAATAACCGCCGGATTTTCATTATCGTTCACTTATCGCTTCGCCTCCTCCAAGCGAAAAGGGCCCAGGCCACAAGGGCCAGGGATGATCAAACTCGCTCGCAAGGACTCGTACCCAGGGGGTGGGATCGAAACGGCGTAAACGGTTCCCGATCGGGTAGGGCGGATGAGGATCTTCTCGAGAGAGAGGGAGGGAGTGTTGTTGATTATAGGGCGGTGGGAAGGAGTGTTGATGATTACATTTTTGTTTGTTTGCCTTGAGTGGTCGTGTCCCTTTTAGATGACATTGGGGATTTGGCGATTCATCACTTGACAACATGCCTCTGCCTATATCCTACATACTGCCTAGCATGTAGCCGCGGCGAATGTTTCCTGGTGTATGTCTGACAATCGTGTATCTACAGTTACAGTAGCAGTGAGTGAGATCAGATGGACACACCGTCATTACTGCGGTCAGGCGGTCATCATCGTCTCTCACGTCCCGGTCTGGGCCAACCAAAATCCAAGGGGAACACAATAAGGGCCATTAGTAGTGAGGTGTCTGATCTTAAAACAGATCAGACATGGCTCTTGCGCAAGGGAGAGGGGAGGATCGATTAATCAATCAGGTCAATCAAATCGACGAGTCAAGTTGTCCTGTTTCGAGTGGCCGGCCCGCGGGAGGGTGAGCCGCGAGCCCTTTCGCTTGTGCCTGTTCTGACTGGCACGCTGGTTGCCTGTCTGTTGTTGTTGATGTGTGTGTTCCTGCTTCGAGGTGTTCGATGGAGGCTTCTGATTGATTGATGTATTGATTGATTTATTGGTAGATCATCTGGATAGCCTTTTCGTCAAAGTAGTACTGTACCTGAGATCAAGTCACGTGTTTGTTTTGTCTGTGAATTCTGGGAACTGCCCAAGCTGCCGCTAGCTGCTGCACTGCACTACGAGCCAATCCACAGCCAAACAGCCAGAACAGACACAGCCAGCCAGCCCAGCAGCCCAGCCAGAACCTTGGAAGGTCGAACTTCTCCACCCTTCAGTCCTCCTCCATCATCCACCACCACCACCTCTCCACCCACCTCTCTTCCACCACCACCACCCTCACGTCTCTTTACTAACCCACCCCCTCACTCCCCGGCGCGGCGTTCGATGCATTTCGCCTGCAATTGACCGACAGACGACTCTGTCATCCTGCTCGCGCAAAAGGCCTGGGGCTTCTTTTCGCGCGTCACTCTCTTCTGCTGCTATACGAGTCTTTTCCCTCCATTCGTCTTTTCTCGCTGCTGCTTCTCCCACATTCATCTGCCCACGCGTGCTCTCGTCTCGCACGCCTGGCGCTGAATGCACACTCGCTAGATAAACCCCCGTCATGCACAAGATCTCAAACTTCACCGGCCAGGCTCGCCATGGCTGGGAGAAGATGACGCCCTCGATGGGCTTTGGCATGTCGCGACCTCACCAGCAGGACATGTCCGTCACCCCTCCGCCGCTCAAACGACCCATGCCCGGCAACTCCATCGGCCCCGGCACCGCCATGCCCGGCGCTTCCATGAGCCCCAATCCCGCCATGCCCGGTCACCTCGTCAACATCTCCTTCAACGTCCCCTTCAACTCCAACCTGCCCGGCCCGGACAAGGAAGACGTGCTCTACAGCAGTCTCGGTGCTTTCCAGCGATGGACGCACCCGGACGGCGTCGTCGATGACGTGCCCGTTCACGCCCTGCCCGTACACACGCGTAATGTCGAGAACTTGAGGAGCCTGTGCAAGCAGGTCAGTGAGGGCAGTGGGGACAGGATACACGCGACCGTCACGTCTTCCAAGACCAAGCCCGTGATTGGAATGCAGCGTGGCCCGCTGACGGCGCTCGTCACCAACGTGTGCATCTCCGGCGAGTCCGATGTGGTGCACAAGATGCGGCAAAGGCTGCTGAACGAGACGCCCATTACTCTGGTATATAAAATCCAAACTCGATGGAGAAGGAAGAGTTGAAAGCTGACGAGATACAGCAATGTGCCACGATCGACATCGACCGCGAGATCATTTTTCCCAAAGGACAGGACTCGGCAAGAGCGGACATTTTGAATCACATGGACGAAATCGCGGACAAGACGAAAGCAGACATCTTCCTCTTGGAAGCCAAGGCCAGGCGAAAGGACTCGGAGTCGGCCAGCACGAACGGAGCATTCGAGACGAGCATGGACAACCGCCTGAGGATTCAAGTCTACGGTGACATGGAAAGCTGCGAAAATGCAAAGACGAGACTGTTGATCATGATCGACCAGATCCTGCAGCGCCAGGTCGATACCATTCGTCTGGAACTCTCGCTGCATAGCCTGATCTCCGGCCGTCACCGACGGAACATCAAGATGATCGAGTCTGCCACAGGAACTGCCATCTACTTCCCTCCCATGTTCCCGTCCGTTTTTGGCTACACCGCGCCTGGCTCCGTTCCTCTGCGTGGACGAGATGAAATCATCATCACGGGAGACACCATGGATAACATCCTCCAGGCGAAGAAGAGGCTGCACGATCTGGTCATGACTACGAAGACTTTCGTCAAGGATGTGCATGTGACTACCAGCAAGGTGGACTACATTCTTCTGGAGAGACTCGACAAGATCCGGAAGATCATCGAGGCCAACGGCTCTTACGTGCTCCTTCCGCCTCTCGGCAACACGAGCGGTGTGCTCCGAGTGCAGGCCACTGACATTTTGAACGTGGAGAGGACTGTTCGCGAGATCATGAGTCTGGCTGGCCAGTTCTATAGCGCTTCGTGGTGGGTTACGACCGCTGATCCCCACCAGAGACAGCCGACTCCCTCGGACATTCGCGCCATGCTGCCTGACATCTGTATCAACTCTGGCGCTGAGATCACATTTGAGAAGCTCAACTTCCACATCAACGGCAGCGACGATTCCGTCAAGGCCGCCATGTCGATCATCAATTGCCTTCCATTCTTGCAGCGCGCGCAGTGCACGCTCCGCGTCAAGGTGGAGCTCGCCAACGAGCACAAGGAGTTTGTCAGCGGCAAGAAGAATGGCAAGATCAACAAAATCATGAGCCAGAGCAACGTGCAGATCGTCTTTGATGGCTTCAACGAGTACAACTTCTACATCGATGTGCGCGGCGCCCAGTACGAGGCTACGAAGAGTGGTCTGGACCTCGTCGAGCTTGAGATGCCGGCTTCCATCTCGTTCCACGTGCCGGACCAGTACCACAAGCGTATCATCGGCATCGGTGGCCAGCACATCCAGCGTATCATGAAGAAGTACTCTGTCTTCGTCAAGTTCTCCAACGCCATGGACCGTGGCGGCATTGGCAAGGATGATGATGACATCAAGGTCGACAATGTCATTTGCCGCACGCCTGCCCGCAATGCTGACAATCTTGAGCTTGTCAAGCAAGAGATCATGGACATGGTCGAGAAGGTCGACGCCGAGTTCGTCTCAGAGCCCGTCCCTGTGGACCGCCTCTACCACCGCGAGCTCATCACGCGCATGCCGGAGATTGAGTCCCTGGAGAAGAAGTGGAACTGCAAGATCACTTTCCCCGGCACCGAGCAGGCGTCTGATATCATCACCATCTCTGGTCCTGAGTATCAGGTGCCTCAGGCTTTGGACGAGTTTTTGGTGAGTCGATGGTTCCGTTCTTCAATTTCTATGACATCTACTAACATTTGCATCAGGGCATGGTTCCAGAGACCCACGAGCTTGAGTTCCAGACTTCTGAAGAACTCAGCAGCTTCGTCAGATCTCAGGAGTTCCTCTTCGAGACTGCTCAGAAGCTCAGGGATCAATACGAAGTCGATGTCGCCTTGGGCGAGCCAAAGGCCGAGATGCAGGGTGACAAGGAAGTCGTCGTCGAGAAGCTGTTGCTCAGCTACACCCGCAACAACGCCGGTGGCCTCAAGGATGCGATCGACTTCCTTCTGTTGCCATTCATCTCTCGCGGCCTCGAAGCGGCTGAGGTCAAGGGCGCCATACCCCGCCCTAAGTCGGATTCCTTCGAGGACAACATGCCCTTCTTCGAGTCTAAACTGCTTCAGCGTGCCGAAGCGCCGCTCTCAACCGAGTCGCCCACGCGCTCGACCTTCGCCGAAGACGGCCAGCAACGCTCCTTTTTCGACAAGCTTCGCAAGCCTGGCAGCATGAGCAGCTTCAGCTCCTTCCTCGACCGCCGCCGCAACGGCTCCAACTCGCCTGGCTCTTTGTTCAAGCACGCGTCTTCCAACGCGTCCAAGGCTTCCCTCGTCTCCATGGAATCCCGCGACTCTGGCTACCGCAACCCATGGAACGACTCAGGCATCGACCTCGAGCACGACGTCGCCCCCGGTGCCCCAGGCCTCTCCGCCCCGTCCACGGGCCACGCCCACAGCGCCTCGCACGGCATGTCCAGCAGCGCCAGCTGGGGCCTGGGCGCCCCCGCCCCGACGTCAGCCTCGACCTCGCGCCCTAACACATCCTCCAACTCCCTCTCCGGCGCTTTCGAGACGAAATTCCCCTTCGGCACCAACGGCAACGCCTCCACCTCGTCTCTCTCCGCCCCTCTCATCCCCGGCTTGGGAATGGTCAACGGCCACGGCCAGCACACCACGAGCGTCTCGTCCCTCGCCGGCGACGTCACGCCGAAATACGACGCTTCCCGAGGCGGCGCCGCCGGCCCTTCCTCCCGCCCGGGCTCGCGCGCTGCTTCTACCAACTCCATCACCAACAACACCACGACTACTACTTCTGATGCGAATGCTACTTCAGGATACCCGGCCCCGATTGGGCCTCCGCGTTAAAAAGAAAGATGTTTTTCCTGCTTGCTTGCTTTATTGATTTTACGTTTTGCGAATTTTTGGTTGGGTGGGGGGGAACCGGGAGATGGGGGCGGCTCTCTTGCCCTTTTCCCGTTTTCGCAAAGGGTTTTTGATGTTTTTTGTTATCTTTTTCAAGAAATACCCATATTTGTTTCGCGCGTGCGTTTTCAGTTATCGTTTTTTTTTTTACGGGATTGGGGATGGAGGGATGGGAAATGTTAGAACAGGGGGGAAGAGGCAGAGAGGCAGAGGCAGGCGGACGAGGAGGAAAAGCAACTTGTCGATTGTTGTTGGTGTTTTCTTGTCTTGGGTTCGACGCGCGAGAAATTAGATACCATACGTTTTTTGCTGTTAGTTGGTTCGTTCGCTTCTGCCTCTTCTGCCTATCTACCTCTGTACTGGCTGGTTTTCTCTCCTCTGCTCCTCTGCTTTTTATCTTCTCTCCGATCGATCGTCGCCCTTCCTTTTCGATACTCGGTATGTTATTTCATGCTATCCTCAAATGCGTTTCCAGCATTTCTTCTTGCAAAGGCCCATGTTGTTGCTATATGGTGTAGCATTTTAATCGTGCTCATCACAGCTTGTAGTTAGGTGGGCGGTGTGCTGACTCCTGTCATCGGGAGGTAATGTGTCATTTTCGATACTCTGTTTGATACTTCTGATTCTAGCTAGTGTGTAGATTTAGTCACAAACCGAAAGTCGACAGATAGAAGATAAAGCAGAACCGCACGCGCAGAGCAGTTCATCTATCCTCCGTTTCCTTGACATATATACATCTATCTCTCAGTCTCGTCATATCTAAAACGTATCATCCTCAACCTCCCACCCCCTCCTAACCACACTCGGGCTCGGCTCTTCCGCCCCTCCCCATCCTTCGTTCCCCTCAATCTCATCCGTCGCATCCGCCCCCGCCGTGAGCAGCAGATCCTCCACAATCTTCCTGCTCGCTTCGCGCGCGGGCGTCTGCAAGAGGCGACTCTGCGGGACGTGGAATTGCATCGTTTTCGGCGGCGACATGGCGAAAGCGTCGTCTTCGTCTTCGGAGGAGTCGGCGGCTGTGCTGAAGAGGTGGGAGGTGCGGTTTATGCTGTTTCTGGCGTTGTGGGGTTTGTGCGCGCTGGTGCCGGAGGGGCTGAAGAGTGGGCGGCCGGTGCTGGTTGTGCGGAGGGTGGAGGGGGCCGCGTGGGGCTGGTGGTGGGAGGGTTTGGCGGGGGTGAGGACGGAGATGCCGGGTGTTAGCGGGGCGGGCTGGTGTTGAGGGCGGGATTTTGGCGCAGGCGCTGGCGAGAAGAGGTCGCTGCGCAGTTGGGGAGCGGAGATTTCGGGCGAAGAGCCAGGTGAGTCGTCCCAGGGTTGTCTGGCTGGTGCTGCTGCGGTGCTTCCGGGCGTGGTGGTGGAGGGTTTGGGGAAGTGGTGGGTTTGCGGTTTGCGTTGACTGTGGGGAGTTGCTTGGATGCGGTAGGTTTTGTCGAGCACGTTGCGGTGCAGCACCGTGTCTGGGTTTGCGGCGGCGTGCGTGTGCGTAGCTGGTTTGAATGCGGATTCGGCCTGGAAGGGCGAGCTGGAGAAGAGGCGATCGTCGCCTTCGTAGGTGGCGGGCGCGTTGGGTGTGGAGGGTTCTTCTTCGCTGTTTTGCGAGAGGGCAAGAGGGTTTTTGCCCGTGTATTTGCGCGGTGACGGAGAGCGGTAAGAGGAGCTGCCCGGTCTGTTGTGTGAGGATCTTGCCTTGCCGGTGGACGCAGGCAGCTTGGGCGTCGACTGCGTTCCTGTCACCTGAGTCGGCGACTCTATTGTGTAGGAAATTTCGTCCTCGTCTTCACTGCCTTGCGCAGCGGCAGCTCGCGTCTGGGTTTCCGGTGTCTCGAGCGCAGTCGCGGTGTCTTCGTCTAGCTCCGTGTTTGTGGTATCTTGTTGATCCAGTGCTCCCTCTTCATAACCGGACAGCGAGACATTCGCAGAGGCCTCGAAGAACTCCTTCCAGAACTTGGAGCTTTCCCAGACATTGCTGCTATGTTTTCCGTATTGCTCGACGATGGGCAGGATGCTGCTGGTGACAATGCGGTGAGCTTTGCTGAAGTTGCTGTCGATTTCTTGCAGCGTCAGCGTGATTTGCTGTTCCAGTCTTTCCAACTCTTCGGTGAGTGTAAGGTTTCGTAAGGTTGCTGGGCGAGACATGATTTGGGTACTGTCGTAGTGATATGCCGGCATGCACGAGTACCTTGTATATCGGCGATATGTGTATTTCCCTGTCTCGTCGGACGCGCGCGCCGACGTGTTTGGAGGGGCCAGTGTCAGTCAGGTACATGTAGTCCGCCGTAGATTGCGATAAGATAAGGTCGAGATGCCTCCTCACTTGCGTCTCCTCACTTGAACCATGGCCGCGGTTGGCGCTGCCTCCCGCCCTCGTCTATATACTGCTCGGTCTTACGGGTGAGAAGCACACGAGAAGGAATCTGCCTCACCTCTCCTAACCCGTGAGGGGTATATGCAGACGTTCCGGCTGCCTCTATATCAACAACTATATAAACAAAAGCCATTCCTCCGGATGGCTCAATGCAGGTATACACATCTCCACTAGTTTCCTATGCTATCGTTTGATCACCTCAAGTGAATACTATATACTCAACATGGCTTCACTCTCTCGAACGTGTCTCTCAAAGAGTGCAAGACTGGCTTCTCGACGGCTTCCAGCCATCTCGACAATTCAATCTCGATCATACGCTGCAGTAGTTCAGGAAGAGAACAGGACAGCCATAGTCACAGGCTCAGCTCGTGGCATGTGAGTACTTCAATCATTGAGCTCATAGTCCTTAAGAGCCTTTCCTAATGCGTCTCCCTCCAACAGTGGCAAATCCATCGCCCTTCGACTCGCCCAAGATGGCTACAACGTCTGCATCAACGACATACCAGCCAACAAGCAAGGCGCCGAAGAAGTCGCTCACGAGATCACCCAGCTCGGGAGGAAATCCACCGTGGCTCTTGCAGATGTATCCGTGATGAGCGAAGTCGAAGCCATGGTGCAAAGGAGTGTTCAAGAACTGGGGCCTTTGAACACAATGTATGCTCCTCCGTGACTTTAGATGGTTTCCACTACTGCTTCGATCTGAGGATGGCTCTCGTTCAACAGTCCATACTGACAAGATTTCTCCAAACAACAGGGTCGCCAACGCCGGCATCGCCCAAGTGAAATCCCTCCTAGACCTGACACCAGACGATTTCGAGCGAATGTTCCGCATCAACGTCTTCGGCGTGCACAACTGCCACTCGACGGCGGCCAAACAGCTCATCTCGCAAGGCAATTGCACGATGGAGAATCCAGGTAAGAAGAATAAAGGAAAAAGAAGAAGAAGAAACAAAACCAAATCTCTCTGCTCCTCACCCTCTGACATCACCCTCCTTCCCAACCTCACAGGAAAACTCCTCGCCGCCGCCTCCATCGTAGCCTTCAAACCCTTCCCCCTGCTCAGCCACTACAGCGCGTCCAAGTACGCCGTGCGCGGGCTCACGAGCGCCTACGCCATGGAACTCGCGCCGCACCACATCACGGTCAACGCGTACGCGCCGGGCATCGTCGGGACCGCAATGTGGGACCTCATCGACGAAGAGGTGGGAAAGAAGAAAGGGCGCCAAGAAAGGCGAGACGATCAAGAAGTTCAGCGAGGATTTGATCGCGCTGGGCCGCACGAGTAGGCCGGGCGATGTTGCGGGCTTGGTGGGCTTTTTGGCGGGCGGGGATGCGGATTATATTACGGGGCAGAGGTGAGTTTTTTTTTTTTTTTTTTTCGTTGTTTCTCCTCTTCATGGAGACTTTGACGTCCTGTGTTTGTTTACTTGGTCAGCTCGATTGGGCTCGTGGTCTCGATGTGGTGGATGGCAGGAGACTTTGTCTGCTCACGCTGTCTGCATTGTGATGATGATGATGAATGTCTCTCATCTTGGTATCGCGACAAGGGAAGCCGGCATGACAACTTCCCATCAAACACGACCTTGCTAACCTCCATGTTTCTCCCTAGTATCTGCGTCGACGGCGGAATCATCATGAGTTGAACGACAGGTCCGGGCCAGCATGGAGACGGGGAAACACAGAACATGCAAGTCAAGGCAGGTAGGCAAGCGATAGTAATGACACGAAAATTTGGAAGCAGATGAAGTTTCAGGAAGTGATAGGTTTGAAATGAAATTAATAAATCTAGATTATGAAAATAGTTCGAAGAAGAAGAGGTAGCGAAGAAGCGAAGTAAGACTCTTGCCCTTTCGAAAGGGGCAAAGCCGAGAATTAATAGGAGCAGGTAAAAGAAATGAAGCTAGAAGAAAAAGAAAGGAAAAGAAAGACGTCTTTCCTGTAACGTTGCGTGTGTGATGAGTGTATGTTCATGCAGAAAGAAAAAGGAAAAGCTTCGACCCGCCGCTGCCTGGCCGGCGCGTCGAGGGTTCTTCCCTGTTTTGTGTGTTCCCCCCATCCCTTTGCGCTGTCTTGGGTATCATATCATACAAAAGCGGGGCAAATAGAAAGCAAAGTAGAAAGATGAAGAAGATGAGGAATATGAGAAACGAAAGAGAAAGGAAGCGGTCGTTGACGTTCGAGACCGAAAGTCAAGCGCCGGAAGAAGTGAAAGTGGTGATTATATTAAACCTGGGACCATGTCGCGAGGCCAGGAAGACAAAGAAACGAAAAAAAGGTAGAAGCCAGAGAATGTGTGACTGTGTGTGCGTGTGCCGGATTGCCACTGGTGGTAGGTGAATGAAGCCGGTATCGTGTATTCATACATTAGATAATAATTTGTGTGAAGCTGCAAAGTGCGTTGAAAGGACACCAGAATTGGAAGAATAGCTGAAGTGGTGTATTATTAGATTGCGCAATCAAGAAATGAGAAACTCAAGAAAGCCCAGGGTCCTTGGAAGGGGTATAATGCGCCAGAATGCCGATAGGAGGAAGATGCAACCGTGTATGAGATGAGTGGCTGAAAAAGGAGCTGTATCTGTTTTTCCTGTCGCGGGAGTGTTTCGTCGCAGCTGATGGCGTGTAGCAAAGTGTTGCATAACAAATAGGCGACGATGATGGGCTGAAGCAAACCCAGGCGGGGCAGAGACGAAGCGCCCGAGAAGCCTTGCCGATCTCCGGACCCGAGGCAAAGGAAACGTCAAGAACTGCTGCCAGGTCTGGTGACACGGCAGGCCGACGAACAAAGGCTGCATAGTTACGAGTGTGTATGCCATGGGAAAGGGAGGGCTGTGGCACAGGACCAAGTCGGTGATGGTGGCGGGCTGTGCCGCCAGCCAATCATCGCGAGGCCCAGCCAACGTTACCCACTCTGGGGGCTCACAAGGCCGTCTGAATGCCTTGCGGCTCTGGACCTAGTGTGCACACCATCGCTTTGACATTGTTTGTTGGGGGGGTGAGGCGCAAGCCTGTTTGAGTCAGGCGTGCTTCTACGCGCTCGTCGTCTGCTGACTGCCCTCTTCCTGATCGTACAAGGGTAGGAAGCGGCCCTCGTTGATCGACTGTGCCGATTGCTGTGCAGCTAGTGAGGAAATGCGTTGCTGCTGGGCCTGGCCACTGCCGATCCCATACTGGTATTGTGTCGCTTGCGCAGACCCGGGCAGGCCGGTGGCGGGCGAGGCGCTGATGTACGTCCCAAAATCCCATGAGTTGCCACGGCCGGCGCTCGAGGCTGCGCTGAGGTCAGAAGAGTTGTAGTGCGTCGCAGTCTGATAGCCTCCTGCGCCAGGGACCGCTAGGCGGAGATCTGGTGGGCCTGCTGACGGCCCGAAGCCTGCTGATCCGCCCGCGTATGCCTGAGTGGTCATCGCTGATGCGTACGCGTGGGATGGCGCGGTGGTCGCGAGCGGAGAAGCCATCTGGCGCATGCCGGCATCAGAGCCGCGCGAATAACCAGCGCCAGGCGCCATTTGCTGCGGCAGTGGGCTCGCAGTCGAAGAGTAGCTAGCGGACTGTGAGTAATGGTTAGCGGCTGCGTTATTTCATGCGAGTGCGGGGCGGGATGACTTGCATATTTGCCAATGATCTTCTTCAAAGCCGTGGAGAGGATGCGCCACGGGAAGACCTTGACATCCTTCTCAATGTTCCTAGGCTTGGGGTTGGGGAAGCCCATGATGAGCTTGAAGAACTCCTCGCTGTCCTGCTTGGCCTTGGAGACGGTCGCCGGGCGGAATCCCTCCAAGTTGCGACGAATGCGGTTTTTCTCCTCCACGGTGAAGCGCACCGCCACGAGAGCCTCGAGCAGCTGGATGGTGTCGACACTGGTGACGTAACACTCTCCTTTCTCCGCCCACCAGATGCAGCTGACACAGATACTGTTTGGCGCGCGCTCTTCCGGACTAACCGGCTCGAAAGTAGTGGTGATGACACTGCCCGCCTGACTGCGTCTGAACTGCACCAGGCGACGCTTGACATCCCACTCTTCCGGGGTCCAGTTGTCGACCATAGTGTTGAGGTCGCCGTCGATCTTGAGCATCGCCTTGGTGTTTGCAGGGTAAACAGCGTAAGGGTTGAAAGACTGCGTCTGAGCACCAGGGGTGGTGGGCGATTGCGTGATTGTCGATGTGCGGATGAGAGGCGGGTTGCTGCCGCCAGCAGGAGTCGGGAGGAGAGAAGACCTGCCTCCAGCAGCCATGCCTTGGATAGATGGCGACCTCGTTGCGGTGGGGAGCGACGAGTAGTAGTTGTAAGACGGGCTCTGGGTCGATTGCAATCTGGCGGCGGCAGACGCGGGCTGTGCGCCATAGAACTGCTGTTGAGCCTGAACGCGCGGGAGTGCATGGCCGTACGCAGGCTCTGGTACAGAGAAACGACGGGCTTGTGAGTATGCGTCTGCCATGGTCGGACGAGTGAAATCGGTGCTGACTGAAATCGAGGGCTGCGCGCTCGGGTAGTAGGATTGCGAGTCCGTTTCAGTGGAAGGCGGAAGAGCAGCATAGGATTGCTTCTTTGGTGGCGAGCGACGCTCGTCGGCCTCTGGTGTGAGCTTGCGCTTGCGCTGGGTGGTCGATTGCTGTTGAGTAGGCGAATCGATGGGATATTCATCGAGGAACGAGAAGCTGCCGAACTCGAGCGACGGCGACTGCCAGGACGTTGAGCCTTCAAACATGATGTGCAGCGGAAGTTGAGGGGACGGCGAGTTTGTCGATGAGAGCGACGGCGCGTCAGCAGTGAGAGCATACTGGTAAGGCGGTCCTTGGTGAGATGTCTTGGACAGCACGCTGTCGCAGCGCTTCTGTCCAAACATCATGACGAGGTTTGTTTGAGGATTGTCGAGGTTGTAATTTGTTCGGAAGTGTACGGTGACTTTGGTTCCTTGTTGTCCTTGGGCCGGCGAGTAGGAGATCACTTCCGGGAGTTGACGAGACTCTGACGCAAGATATGCAGGGTACTGCGACTGCTGCTGGCTATAATAGGTCGGGTCATGCGTCCCGTACGTTTGATGTGCAGACGGCAGCATGTTCAGCCCTGTTGACTGGGCGAGGCCAGATGGTACCTGCGCCTGAGCACCTACATAATCGGACCCATACGCCGGGTTGCCCGCGAATCCAGTATAGTCTTGTGCTTGTTCTGGTCGTGTGGCCGCGTTGTAGTCTAAATGCGTCATTCGTCAGTCAGCTGCCTGACCAAACTCTCACATGTCCACTCCACGCTCCGCGGGCTTGGAAGCTCAGGCGACAGGAATGCAGAATTTCAACAACATTCTCGAAAGGCAAACTCACCGTACACATCGTAACTCTGCGGCTGCTTGTAATCCGACATCGACAACAACAGCGTCCTGGGGTCCGTTGGGCCAAGAGGCCCGCTGTCGAATTCGTCGCGATAACTGTCAATTACTGAGGTCGGAATGCCGCAATCCTCATCAACTATCACCGGTGATTTGCGGCTACGCTGGGAAACCTGCACGATCCTGTGTCAGTGAATTTTGTCCTCAGAGTCGCGTGCGAAATGTTGTAGTCACAAGAAAATCGTGCAGAGTCTCGCAGCGAAACTGGAGATCGTCTCGTGTGGAAAAGGGATGGTTGTAAGACGAAGGCTTCCACGCACCTGGTGACGCATACGGTTGTCTTCTGCCACTCTGGCAAATGACGGGTTCAATCACACGAGCAGCAGAGGCAGTCTGCTACAAAATGTACGACGCAGATAGGTGCGCGGCGTACTATATCTCAAATCAATGCAAGGAAGGGCAGGCTGGGCGAACGAGGTGGTCCAAGCTAAAAGCAGCTATCCGCTTCCAGACACACAGCCCACAAATAGGTCGGCTTTGAAAGAGTCGTCAAGGGCGTTCTCGACACACCAATTGCCGTGCAAAAGTGGCGGATCTGCACAGGCGGTACTGGAGTTTTGGTTGCGATTGCAGGCGTTCGCAGGAGATTGCAGGGTTGTTCCTGTCGTTCGTCCCAAGGGGCTGGCGTTCCGCTACTGTAGCTTGCCGGTGCCGACTCCGCTTCGGGATCAAAGAAAATATTACTGTAGCGACTGTGTACTTGCAGAATGCGAGACTAACGACAGACATACATTAGCACATGCCTGAAATGGCAAATATATCTCAGACCAGGTGGACGCATGTCGCGGCCAAACGAGCGGCAAACTCCAGGAATGATGAGATTGACCCATTCACTTGGATTCAGCGTGGCGAAGCGACAGGGCGCATCGATAGCCGCGACGAAGAGAGTCAGAGGGGTACGTACAAGGTAGAGTTGCAGCCGCAGCAAGGGTTGTGCTGGCGGTAGCAAGGAAGATTAATGATATTAAAGCCGAATCTGGCTGGTTGGATGAGATTATTCTGATGATCTGTACGGTCGTTCGAGAGTATAGATCAAGAGCTGTCTTCTTCGTCGTCGTCGTCAGGTGATGACTATTAAGTGCAGGTTGCGGTCAGCCACAAACGTCGATGGGTTGTGGGTTGCGCAACGATTGATTAGTTTGGATGTGAGTTCCGTGGACGGTGTGGTGATGGCGACTGGTTTTCTTGGGATCGTCTTCGCGGGAGCAGTTGTTGACCTTGTCGATGGACGCGTCGGTGTGGATGGAAAAGGTCTTGGAATGGAGTCCAGGAGATCGGATCCAGGACACTGAATTCGGTTTCAGAGTGGTCCGGAGTGTCTTTTGGCGGAGAGGTCGAGGGTTCGCCAGAAGAATGCAGGTGTGGAAAGAAACCAGCAGGAGTGGTGTCAGGTCAGATATGTGTATCAGAAGGCGAAACCGTTGCGGCGAGCGTGAGGAATTGCGCTATAGAGAGCGCAATCAATATGACCATGAAACGGATGACGGTAGCCCGACGATCTGTATCTAGGCAGGGCAACAGCAGGCGCTCTACGAGTAGTGAGGTAGAACAGACTGAGGGGCCACCGCATTCTCTCCCTGGGACCAGGACGCCAGGCACTACAGATGACTGGCTCCATGACGCCAGCCCAAACTGCCCATGGCACCGCCGCCGTGCGTCGTGTGCACGCAGGCCTGGGGTAGAGGATGGGCGAAAGGCCGATCACCGTGAGCCAGCTCATAGCAGGCAGCTGGTATGCGCTATAGTACCGTGGCGAGACATTATTTTTAGCCCCACCGCGACCCAGACGCAAAGAAGCTTAATCGACAACGACCACCACCCGCATACCGCCGGGTACACGCAACGGTGAGCGGTGGCAGATGATTGCCGCAATCTCCAGCGCCACCGTCAAATGATCATGTTGTTGTTATGATCGCCCCCGGCGGGCGGGCCATTGGGAGGCTGGCTGGCTGATGAATTTACCTAGCAGCGGCGGACGGTGCGCGCGAGGAATGAATTGGCGAGTGCTCTATGGCCGGTCATTCTCGGCTGGGATGGACTGGGCACGGTGGGCAGAGCCCGAAGGAAACAGTGCCGGCGCCATTGGGATGCTCGCAGGATACACAGAAAGGCGCTGGACGCCATCCCTTGCTGCTGCAGCGAAGAGAGCGCGGCAGAGAGAGAGTCAGAAGAGACGAGCGCAGCAGACTCCTCGGAGCCGGAGACAGCAGGACGGTGCGTGCGAGGGACGGGAGAGGCCGCCGTCGGAGTGCAGCAGTCAAGATGGTCCATCAATCCATGAACGAATTATTGGATTGGTAGAATTAATGCCTTGGCCAGCATTGAATGCAGCATCGAAGACGGGAGTAGTAGTATAGCTAAGGTCAGGTTAGCTGTTAGCCTCCTGCGAGCAAAGTACAGTAGGCGTGTGCGCTCCCTAAAGCAAAAAAGCCCCCGCGCAGTGGCTCAGCCAGCCGCCAACGGCCTGTTTGGGCGAGAGGCTAGAGCGAATGCAACAACACCAGCGACAAGGCGACAAGGAAGATGCGCCCAAAGCAGCAGTCCTGACGTGCATCGCGTCGCCCGCACGGCATTTGGCACAGTAGATCGTCAGGTACCATCGTGCGCCACAGCCATCCCTACACCCTGCCTGCTGCACTGCTGCTCCAGGCAGTGCTCCGGCTCTTCATCGAGCACCACTCGACAGGGGGGCCACACACACCCCAGCTATGCGCGGTGATAGTTCCTCAACCATCATCCTCGTCCGCCGTGAAGAACGAGATGTCCTGTAGTCCGATGCGGCGTGACAGTCCATGAGTCGCCGCCTTGTTCGCATCCGGTACGCTTGGCCGTGGCCTGCGCGCTCCGTAGCACCAGCCATAGCACCAGCCATAGCCCTACGTTCAACAACACATATTGTATGTATGGGCGTGGTCCGCGGCTGCGCGCAGAGGGCTCAACTCTGGTCCATGCCTCCACTACCACCACCTCCCACCACCGCCAGGAGGTGCTCGATGGGCCGGACCATCCCCAGCACCGCATCAGCGTTACAGTACACACCGCTGCTTGACACCTCTCACTCCACCGCAGGGAAGACGCGACAGTGCTCCGACCCAGGGTGCGGTATTCCCTCGCCACATGTACTACAGCAGGAGCTGTAACTGCTCCAAGCAGTAGCCTACCAGCCGCCGAACGATAGCAGAGCAAGCAGGGCAAGTAGGAGCACACCACAGTCGCAGGGGTGGCGCGCCGCAACGGCTCGAGCAGGCAGGGCTTAAGGCGCCGGCGCATTTCTGCCCATGTATTATAGCTGCGCTCGAGCGATATATGCAGTAGCCGACCCGCCGGCACCTGGAAAGGAGAAGGAAAGATTGAATTATTGATGACAGCGCGCGAGAGAAAGTCCGGGGATCTGGGATCCACTTTTCCGCCAACGGACAGTTCTCGAGAGTCAATCCTCCAGGCAAGAAAAACCCACTCGCGGCACCGGCCAATGACGTCTCGCCTCGGTGGACCTCAGCAGTCTCGACATGCGCGACATCCTGGACGGCCATTCCCACTCCATGTACATGTCAGGATTCTCAGGAGGAAAGTCATGTGAGAGATGGACGAGAAGGATCAAACCCCCTGTTTCCTCATGGCTCGCATGCCCGATCGTCTCCAAGCCCGTCGCCCCTTAGACACTCCATCTGCATGGTTCTCGTGAACCTGATCACATCTGGAGAATGTCTTCAAGTGTTGTGTGAGTATCGTCTGCAAGCGTGTGACTATCGTGTTTGCCCACTCGATCCCGAATCCACCCTACATCATCGATAGCGACGAACCACTTTCCCAGAACGTTTCTCGAAAAGAGCTCTCGGCCTCAATTTTCCACAGGACCGCGACTGAAATGAAAACGCAATCAGACATGGTGTTCAGACTTGTGTCGCCCGCTCATTTCTCACAAACGACAGACCTCCAACGGTCGTGGCGACGAAATGCGCCAAAACCGACAACCCGCTTCTTCGTGGGGCTAACTTTCCCACCAGCTGGGTTCTGTTATAGGGACGCCGGATTTCGCTATAGGCAGGGCCAGGGCGCAGTTCCGATCTCTCTCATCTCGACACTAAGAAACACCCAACGGCGGCGGTTTGGAAATTACAAAACCTAATAGCTCTCTCGTTACACTCCACACAGCTTGTCGTGCTTCTGCGCTATCTACGTAAATTCTTCGGAAGCTTGTCTATAGCCCTGCTATGTACTGACTGTACAAGTGTACACGCCGTTACAGGGGAAAAGAACACGAGGCCCTCCTCCGTCAACGCAATTGATGTGCCAAGACTATACCAGTCGTCTGATACCCGTGCTGTCGTGTCCTTAAGCCATGCACTTTACTATCTGGTCGACGCACATGCCTGATGTAGAAGTGATCTGCCCATTCATTCATCTCAAGCCCTTTTCACCGTTGTAGTTATTGGCCAACGTCGTCGTCGTCGTCTCCGGAGTGCGCTCCTTTCCTCGCCCTCTCCTCGCCCTTCTGTAATTGCCTCTCTGTTAGAACACCGCCTTTATCATATTCTCGAGCGACGTGCCCGCCAGTTCCGCCGCCTTGGTATATAGCAACCTGACCGGCCCCTCCAAATCCTTCACCTCGCGCTGCCGGCGGTAGAAGCTGCCCGCTCGCGGGACGCCTTCATCTCCCTCCTTTCCTCCCGCTGAGACAGCAATCTTCTTTGGTCGCAGAGCGTGTTGCACTTGCCTGAGACGCTGTGTTGCGTCGGAGGCCTGATGCGCGAGACTCGTGTCTTCGCCTCCGCCATTGCCCTCGCTCTCGGCCTCGCCGCGCAGAGGCAGCGATGATGAGGCCGTGGGGCGAGAGGATTGGGTTGGGAACATCCTCATCAGAGTGCGGCGGAAGTCGGCGTCTCTGCCTGCGCGGCCTTGCTCGCGCACATTCTCACTGGCGAGGTTTTCCTCGTACCAGTCTAGGTATCGGTCTAGTTCCTCGTCGCCCATTGCGAGACAGTCTGTTTCTGAGATGTTGAATGCTTCTGGAAAGGTCATGTGCGGAGTCAGAGTTTGATGTTGTGATACATCAGGGTTTGATGCTGAACTGTGTGTGGCGACCCAGGCTGACCAGTCCATTTGCAGTGCGGATAGGTCGTTTGCTGAGACCGGATGACGGTCGATATCGTCAAGCGGGAAGAAGAGCTTCGTGGAAACGACGAGAAGAGCCATCAGCTGGACTTCTGGGTATCGCAAGACCTGTGATCGAGGCAAGAAGCCCGGCCCTGATTGTTGGCTAGCCGGATAAAGCGTGAATTCAACATGCAGTGTATGCGCAAGCCTTTGGGTAGCCGCGTACACTTCGATGGGCAACGCAAGTTCCTGCATCCAACGAAACAGGAGCAAGGGCTGATTGACGGGCGGCAATACCATTCCGAATTCATTGCTCAGCAAGGTGGCCAATTTCAAGCTCCTCTGATGCAACATCGAAGGTCGCAGCAAGTGTTGTGGTTCCAGCAATACCTGGAACTCACCAGGTAGTCTCTCTCTCAGGTTTCCAGGCACATGCTTCGCTGCTTGATAGTATAGCAACTCCCCTTTGTCCACGCGCGAAACGAAGTCCGCGACTGTGAACGGTACGCGCAGTAGTAATGTGCCGATGTAGCATATCACCAGCGTCTCGCTCAAACTGACAGCTCCAGAGGTGTTCGCTTGCTGTCTTCGCCGACTACCACGTGTAGTTTGCGAACCCACCGACTCACCCTCGGACTGCGAGCTGAAAACCTGCGACTGTCCTTCAGTATCCGTTTCAGAGTCGTAGGTGACTCTATTCTGGAGGCGTCGCAGTCTCAGAGCCCATAAGTCTCTGGTGATGGCCTGAAGAAGCGGTTTCTCGTCAGCACAGTATTCAGATACTTGAGGGTTAACTTCCATCGAACACGTTGGGCGTGTCTAGCACAGTGACGTTGTGATGCTGAAGACATGCGGAGAAAAAAGACTTACCTCGAGCTCTGAAGGCAGTTGGGCAACTGTTATTAGCCATGAGACTTGTTTCCTCAGGATAAGTTGTAGGGCGAGTAGATAATGTTCCAGGGCTTGCGAGCCCGTGAATCCTCGAGAACGACTTCGTGCTGAAGACTCTGCGTCGGAGTCGCGACGTCGTTGTTTGCGGCCGAGCTGGACAAGCTCGCCCGTGTCTTCGGCGATGACCGTACCACGCTGATGATTTGATCAGTGAAGGCTCTTGTATTGAAAGAGATGCCATCGCCTTGCAGTCTCTTGCAATTAGGCTGGACGCTTACATGCGATTGCTGATGGCCTCTGTCGCAGTAGGTGTAGCCATCATCACCAACGTGAAATCTGCGCGAACCGCAGCCTTCTTCGCCACAGGGCTCAGGGCGTTTGTGAGCTCGACTTGACATTGTGCACACGGTCTAGAAATTCGAGCATGACTCTCATTTCTAGGGGCTTTTGATTGCTGTCGCAGTTCAGGTAGCGCTTTGTTGTTGATGATAGTACGGGAAAGACTTGAAGTTTGGTGAAGAGAAAGCTAGGACAAATACGTCCATGGACGATCTATTGCAAACCCCAACGAACCTGTTAAGACGGTGAACATTGAGAGAATATCCTCCGGTCTGTTATCATGAATACAATTTAGGTACGAGCAGTCGGTCATGTTTGTTATCCACCTCCAAAGAGAAGAGGGGAGTCTACCCAAGTCACATAGGCGTGCTCATCATCGACTGAACAAGCCGAGGTTTTTACACAACTTTCAAGAAACAGAAACCCTCAAAGAAGCACATGATGACAACACATCTATCGACCACGACGCATAAATAATTCAAGGGAAAATTTGAGAGCACGTCAGATCATTTGCTTGTCGTAGATACGTGGATGATGGTGCGTCCCATTTGAAAAAAATCGACATCGCTTTCCTGTTTTTGCCAAAAATGCGCTATCGCTTTTGCAACAACTCATTAATCCGCATGTCCGCATGACGGCCGCAGCCCATGCTGTCGTAACATTTCGCTAATCGCGCCAGCGCTTGGTATTGATTGTATGCCTGCTGCAGGCGCTGCGATTATCCCTCCATCAAAACTTTAAGAGGAAATTTAAGAGCCCTTGGGGGCCTCCTTGGCGTCAATGGCGCACTCCTCACCCATGGCAGTAAGGATAATGACGTCTGTAAAGCGGTCAGTCTCTGGATATGTGTACTTTGGAGCTTCAAAGCAAGGGATACGCACTGGTGTCCTTCTCTTCCTCCCTGAAGAGCTTGTTGATCTTGTCACCGACCTCACCAGAGGGGACCTTGACGTCGTCCTTGGTGGAGCCATCGTCGTGCATGAGGGAAAGGAAGTCATCGTCGGTGATGTCGAGCTGTTACAGGCATCCGGGTCAGTATACCGCGCCACGTCTCAAATTCATGCCTCGGGTCTTTCTTACCAGCTGGTACTCGCGACGGGAGACGTTCGGGACGTCCATGTTGTGGGTGGACGGGGACAGATCCTCGAGCTTCTTGCCAGTGAAGATGTCGATGGCGACCAAGTGGACCTTGGCGTGACCGTGCTTGCCGGTCTTGGAGGTGGACATCTCGACAATCTTGCAAGGGCGGTTCTTGATGACGACGTGACCGTTCTTCCTCAGAGCAGAGCACTGCATGGGGAAGGTGGTGGACGCACCGGCGTCGGCGCTGTCGAAGGAGACCTCATGCTGTGGTGATGGTCTGGTCAGCGCCTTGCTCTCCAATCCAGGGCGCATACCGGGGGGTGCAGATGCAGCGTCGCGCGGGGCGGACGGCCGCCTGGACGAAGTAACTCACCTGGGCGTCGTTGGGCTGCTCGGCCATTTTGATGGATTGTGCGGGGGGTTGGTTGTGGTGGTGGTGGTGATATGGAGAGATGTGAGTAGATCCGAAGCGAGTTTTTCGGAGATGGATGTGTCGTGTGGTAGAGAAGATTGTGGGTGGATATTCGCCTTTGCCCCGCAGCACTCAAAAGTCGGCGGGCGAGAGCGAAGACCCATAATAACCCCCCGATTTGGCCGAAGGGAGGGCAATACAACAACCTGCGACTTGATTGGTCAGGACGGGAGGCTGTACCAAGTCACATGCCATCTCCCCAGCGCGCGAGCTAAGGAGACATAAGTGATCGCGGTCTGGACAACTTCACTTCGCGCGCCATAGCATGTGGTTGGAGCGCTTCTCCGGGCAGTCTGCCCAGTCCTCACCTTCCGGAGGCTCGCCTAATAGGCCTTATTCGCCATCGCCTCGAAAGTCGTTCCAATTAGGCCCGAGTACCATTCCACGACGCCCCGGCTTACCCTCGAGGACGACTTCCCTCTCCGTTGCGTCGCTCGGAGGGTCGACCGACAGTCTCCCGGTTGCAGCACGCGTACCAGGCGCTTCCAATCTGAGGAGGGATCTTGCCAGCTCGCCTGCAGCAGATGTACACGACCCGATAGACGTTCTCGAGAGCATACTCGGGCCGCTATCAAACAAGCACGATGATGATGCCGAGACCGATACACCTGAGGGCGTGCCCGGCAGAATACACGATGACATTGATTTTGGCGAACTGAGTCTAGAGCAATTTGCCAATGCGCCTGCTCCTGCCGAGTCTACAACCATCCCCGTGGTTAGAGATGCCGTAGTCGATGATTTCGAGAAAGAGATGGACAAGTTTGAGGACCTCCACAAGTCCATCGAGTCCTGTGACGAAGTCCTCAACTCTGTCGAGACTTATCTCACGACTTTCCAGGCAGATCTTGCGGCCGTTGCGGCTGAGATCGAAACACTGCAGAATCGCTCCACTGCATTAAACACGAAGTTGGACAATAGGAAGATTGTGGAGAAAGTCTTGGGGCCAGAGGTGGAGGCCTTTGGTATACCACCCGGCGCTGTTCGAAAGATTGCCGAGGGTACAATTGATGATTCGTGGGTGAGAGCATTGGAAGAATTGGAGAAGCGTTCGAAGAGCATCGATGCGAAGTTGAAGGAAGGAAAGGATATCAAAGCTGCACAGGATGTTCGACCATTGATCGATGATGTGTCCAACAAGGCGGTAGAGCGCATCCGCGACTATGTTGTTTCGCAAGTCCGAGCCTTGCGATCACCCAGCATCAACGCTCAGGTCATCCAGCAAAATAGCTTCCTACGTTATCGAGGCGTGTTTGGCTTCCTTGCGAAAAGACAACCACAATTGGCCGAAGAGATATCCCAGGCGTATATCAATACCATGCGATGGTACTACCTGAACAACTTCACCCGGTACAAAGCCGCACTGGACAAGTTGAACATCCACAACATCGATCAGACAGAGGCCATCGCCGCAGATCCAGCAAAGAAGACGGTCAAGCCTGGAGCACCACCACACGATGCTTTCTCCATCGGACGAAGGATGGAGGTTCTACGAACATCAAACGACTCCGCCCTGTCATCCTACCTTGCCGAAGAAGACAAAGGCACACACTACCTCGAACTGCCCTTCCGAGCCTTCAACCTCGCCCTAGTCGACAACGCATCCGCCGAATACTCCTTCCTGACCGAGTTCTTCACCAAACAATCCTTCCACGCCACCAACCGCAAATTCAACGAGATCTTCCAACCCACCTTCGAGCTCGGCCACGCCCTGACCCGCCAACTCGTCGAGCAAAGCGTCGACGCCCTCGGCGTCCTGACCTGCGTGCGCCTGAACCAACGCTTCGCTTTCGAACTCCAGCGCCGCAAAGTCCCCGCCGTGGAAGGCTACATCAACGGCACAAACATGCTGCTCTGGCCGCGCTTCCAGCGCATCATCGACGTGCACTGCGAATCCGTGCGGAAACTCACGGCTTCCTTGTCCGGCAAACCGGCCGGCTCGGCGTTGAGTCTGACTTCCTCCTCGGCATCAACAGCGCAATCAACGGCTCCTCACCCCTTGACGCAGCGCTTTGCCAATTTCCTGCACGGTATACTGGTGTTGAGCAGCGAGGCCGGTGACGACGAGCCCATCTCGAGCAGTCTTGGCAGGTTGAGGAAGGAGTTCGAAGCTTTCTTGCTCAAGCAGAGTAAGAGTGTTCCCGAGGCGAGGAAGAGGGATCGGTTCTTGTATAATAATTACTCGCTGGTTTGTACGATTATGGCGGACGCGGAGGGCAAGATGGCGGAGGAGTTTAAGGGCCGGTTTGGCGAGCTAAAGGATGCTTTGTCAGTGGATTGATTGGGTGTGGTGTCGTGTATTCATAACTCATGGCTGTTCTCTCGTCATTCGTCGTCAGTATTGCAAAGTGTATCTGTCTGCATTGCTCGTCTGGTGTGGCCTCTTGTGAGGATTTCATCCTGAGATGGTCTAAGATGCTTGTTTAGGGTTAGGGTTGGGGTTGATGTTGCAGACGCGATATCATCTTTAGCGATCACAGATCCGCATCCCAGTAAATATTTTGCTGATCCAACAATTTATCATGCCCATAAGTTAAACACCGGTAGCGTATTTTGGGTTAAATTCAATTCTGGTGTCGCTGCCGCTCTTCAATGTCGTTATTGCGAATTCGTGAATTGGTTGGCAATACCAATAACCCGAAGCAATCGTACATGCGGATTAGCAACCTTTGCAATGCACTCGTCTCATCGTTAATATAAATTGAATATTCCTCCAAACCTCGGTATCGCATCCATGATGTGTGGGACCGGCATGTCACTGGAAACAGTAGTGTTATCATCATTTGGGGTGCGAACGAATCTGTGATAATTTGGAGGTAAATTCGGGCAGCCACACCACGCTCTCCAACACGGCTTTTGGTATCGTTGCGTTTGTGAATCTGTTGCTTCGAACAATGGAAGGGATAAATATATGTCAGGTAGATAACAACTAATAATATAAAAAAACGCCATCGCTCAATGCCCTTCCCAGAAAAAACGACAAATTTTGGTTTTGGTGGAAAAATTAAAGAAGCACTTTTTACATCAAATCGGCAGCCTTCATTCTGGGCTTCGCTTTTGACGCCGCCTTCTTGTCGAGCTTGGAAGCGTCGGCCCTCGCGGCCTGCTTCTGAGCCTTCAGCGCCTCTTTCCGCGCCGCCTTCTCGGCCTTCTCTGTCGCTTTGGCCTCTGCCTCTGCGGCTTCGTCCTTTTTGCTCTTCTTCGCGGTCGCTTCGGTTTCTGTGCTCTTTCCCTTCGACCCGGGCTTCTCCAGACGCCTCATCTTGCCATCCGCGCCGGGCACTTCGATCACGTTCTCCTCCTCGGCGACGAGCGCGCCGCGCTTGCGCTTCTTGCCGTCGCTGATCGACTGCTGCTGCTGACCCTCCAGCACCTGCGATTCCTCGGCCCACAGCTCCTCCGTCAGCCAGATGGGCAGCGCCGCAGTGTTGGGTCCCTTGATGTGCACGGCGCGCACGTTGCGCCACTTCTGCGGCACGAACTTCTCGATCACGCCCTCGACGACGGCCTCCACGTTGGCCTGCAGCTGCGCGGGCTCCTGCGAAGCGGTGCCGACCTTGACGGCCGTGGTGGTGCTGGGCGCAAGGTGGACGAGCGCGGACGAGAGAGCCTTGGTGATCTCGGCGGCGAGCTCGGCGTGTTGAATGTCGGCCTTGGTCACTTTGCTGCCGCCCTCGGCGAGCTTGCGGCGCTTGTTGCCGGCTTCGTCGACGTTCTGGCGGCGGCCTTCGAGGGTCACGGGGATGGGACGCTTCGCGCCGGATTTGTAGAAGGTCTTGCCCAGCAGGCCAGGCAGGTAGGTGATGACGCGGTCGTCGGCGAGGAAGACATCGTACTCGCCCAAAAGCTGGCGCTTGCTCTCGAATGAGTGATACTTGCTCTTGATCTTCTCAATGCCGATCACGCGCTGGATGTTTTTGCTCAGGGCGGCGGGGAAGGAGGGCTCGGCGATCAGGTCCTTGTACTGGCGCTGCGGGTCGGCAGTGATCAGGCAGATGCGCAGGGCGCCCTCGCCAGTGGCTTGGGTGTCGATGTACGGGTGCGGCAGCTGGATTTTGCCGGGCTTCAGACGCTTTTTGTCGACGACGTGCTTCTTGGTGGTCAGGACGAGCCAGACGGGAACGTCATCCTCGGCATCTTCGCTGTCTGCGTCGGCGAGTAGGTTCTCTTTCTTCTGGGAGGAGGACTCGGTCGCGGCGTCGGATTGGATCTTGCGCACGAGGGCCTTGGTGGCGCGCAGAGTCTGGTCGGGGTCGAGTTGGTAGGGAGAGGAAGAGGCGACCTTGGCCACGGTGGTGGTGGTCTTTGAAGGCGCCATTGTGGTGGTGGAAGTGTGTTGGTGGTATTAAAGGTGGGAGGATGTCGCTTTCGCAGGCCTTCTGCTTGTGAGGTTTGGACTTTCTCGACTTTCTAAAAATTAAAGCGATCGGCAGGCTGGATGGGGTTAGCGCGCTTGAGACGACGCCGAAGCTTCTCACATGCAATTCACAAACACTCGTCTGCTCTACCTGTCAAAAAATATGATATTTCATTCTGACTAGAAAGAGAAATCGGCAATGAATACGTACTGTAGTAATGCTACTTGAGTACTCAACAGATCCATCGACAACCGCCTCATCCCTCAGAAGAACCATATCGAAGCTCCATTGGTCAAGTAGGATCAAGAGGCGGGCCCATTCACGCCATCGCTAGGCGTCTGCAGTGGCGTCTTGGATTGACGAAGCCAACAGTTTGGCATATGAAAATTCATCAACACACATGTTCGCTGACTGTACATATCATTTTTGACATATCACTTTCTTGTCTTTCGTGATTTTATGCTATGTCTTTCTAGTTTGCCCGACCTTCACTCCTAGAGCGAACTCTAATCCCTTAGCTTCTTCTCAACCCATATCAGCGAGACCGGCCTCTTGAGCAGAGAAAGGAAAACATTTGCATCTCGACTGCAATTCATCATCAAAATATTCGCCATGGACAATCCGGGCTCCGAGAGCACTCCAAGTGCAGAAGCTCGAACGAAAACCATGGGCGATGTGGCAGCCCAGGTCGTCGGCACCGAAGCTCATTCATACGACCATGCCATCGAGCGACGCATCATCCGCAAGATCGATTTCTGGGTGATCCCATTCCTGTGGTTCGGCTATGGCTTGGTGTACTACGACAAGGCCATCCTCGGCGGTGCCAGCATCTTTGGTATGATCACAAGTCTCGACCTTCGAGTCGTCGTGGACGACTCTGTGGACCCACCCGTCACGTCGACTCAACGACTTTCATGGGCCAGCTCGATTTTCTACTTTGGTATGCTCGGTGGTGTCATGCCGTTGACTTACGCATTTCAGAGATTCCATCTCAGTCGCGTGCTTGGTGTTGCCGTCGTTATCTGGGGTCTTTGCTGCATGTCCACCGCCTTGGTGACCGACTACAGAGGGCTATACGTGCAGCGCTTCTTCCTTGGCTTCTTAGAATCCATCATGCCCACCGCTTTCATGGTCATCGTATCTTCGTTCTACACGCAGCGCGAACAGACATGGCGCCAGTGCCTCTGGTATTCCGCAACCGGCGCATGGACAATCATCGGAGCAGGCTTCAACTACGCTTTCGCAGGCATCAACTCCGGCGCTCTCGAACGCTGGCAGTACCTGTACATCATGGCCGGCTCCCTAACCGTCATCTACGGCATCTGCTTCTTTCTCTTCCCACAAACACCCAACGACGCCTTCTTCCTTCGAGGCCAAGAAAAGACCGTCTCCATGGAGCGCCTCCGCCAAGGCCACATGGGCGTCCGCTGCAACATCATCAAATGGCCTCAAATCAAAGACGCCCTGACCGACCCGAAAGTCTACCTGATCAGCTTCATGATGGGGCTCGCCTACACGGTCAACGGTGCCGTGTCCGCTTTCGGTCCTCTCATCGTCAGCACTTTCGGCTACGACCCCAAAACAGCTCTACTCTGGCAAATGCCTCTGGGCGCTGTGTGCCTCGTCACGATCATTGCGTGCGGCTACGCCAGTCTGCTTTTCAAGAACATCCGCCTCATCATGCTCATGCTCAACTGCCTGCCCGTCATGGCTGGCTGCGCCATGATTTGGAAAGCCCCCTGGAGCGACGGCGGCGCCACGCCGCTCGCGGGATATACTCTCATCGGCTTCTTCGCGCCCGTCACGAGCCTTATCGTCAGCATGGGAATGGTCAATGTGGCTGGTAATACGAAGAAGTCGTTCATGGCTTCGAGCACGTTTTTCATGTACTGTATTGGCAATATTGTGGGTCCTTTTTGGGTCAGGACTGAGCAGGTCAATGAACAGTATCCGAGGCTATGGCAGGGGATTATTGGGAGTTATGCTGTTTTGGTTGCCGTCGCTGCGACGCTGTATGTGATGTTGAGGAGGGAGAATAAGAGGAGGGAGGCGCTGGATTTGGATGAGAAGGAGGGCGAGAAGTTTGCTTTTGACGATTTGACGGATCGGGAGAATTTGTATTTTAGGTATGCATACTAAGGAACGAGCTGATTTGGGTTGGTTGCTGCTGTAGGATATTTGGCGTATTTGTGTCGATGTCTTGCAAGGCCAACGACCATCGGAACGGACGACAAAATCTGGCGACACGCTGAATATCAAACCAAGTCCGCGGTATTTCTTGTGGTTGCATCTTCAATCAGACACGAGATAAGCGCCCTGCGCATGCGCAATGACGCCGCCCGCTGATGCATGCATGTGGTGACTATATTTTTCAGCTTTGCTTACAAGTACATCAGCTGGATCTCAGCTCGAGTGCTCCAGAATGAGATTCGAAGAAAGGATCACTGATGTCTCCATTCCACCTGGTTCTTACAGCATGACGCCTCAACGACTCGACAGTTCAATTTAGCCTGTTGTTCATTTCTCCGCCGAAGACCAGGGTGTTGTGCAGCTGATGGGTGAGAACAACACATCAGGCTGGGACCTAATGAGTTACGCTTAAGCACCTTTGCTCGACGACCTTATTTCGAGCACGATGTCTGTCTCGCAAGATTACCCGGATGAGGAAGCCAGGCTAGAGCAACTGACAAAAACTGTGACCTCAGGAGATCAGGCCGCCTTGAGCCGGGTCATATCAACACAATCGCACGGCAACAGAAAGGAGGATGTTCTTGCTGAGGCTTTGGCTATCTGCTGCGCAAATGGTTGTCATTCCGCGGCACTTCATCTTCTATCTAAGGAGAAGGCTGACCCGAACATTCGCTTCGAGAGTCCAGCAAGATTTAAGGGCAAAACGCCCTTGGTGCTTGCTGCTTGCAGCTGTGAGACGGACTCATCAGTAGAGCCCTGCTGTTTTTCTCGAACGTCAAAACCTAATAGCGTGGCAGATACCATCGCGATGGTCAAAACCCTGTTTGAGCATAAGGCCCTTCTTGACGTTGCAGACTCTGATGGGAAAACCGCTTTATCACATATGAACCACATAGACGTGGCGAAAGCATTACTTGAGGGCCGTGACCAGTCCGACCTTCGCCTGTCTCTGGATAGGAAGGACAATGATGGTGATAATGGCCTCTACTTCACATTCACACTCCGCCGTCGAGGCACCACCTCAGTTGCCATGCTCTTGATCAGTTATAGAGCGGATACAAAAGCGGTAGACTCGGAAGGGCGGACTACCCTTATGGTTGCTATTTGGAGAGGCCACATTGCTGTAGTACGAATGCTACTTCAAGACAGAGAAGTTGTCAGAACACTGGACAATCGAGGACGCAATGTATGGCACCACATTGCTTCAGATCCGGACTCGTTCTGGGGCTCAGCAGAGATGCTAGATCTCCTGATGTCCATCGAGAACGAAGACGCTGACTCAAACGCAGCGGAATTCGTGGCGGAATCCTTTCGCCATCATAGCGACTTAGGTAGCGAACAGGGGATGAGAATGGCCCGAAAAACGCCACTTCATGTCGCAGCTCAATTTGGAAAGGTGGAATTGGCCAGTTGGCTGATTACGAATGGAGTGGCAGTTGATTCCACATGCGAGGGGAACAACACGCCACTTCACCTGGCTTGTGGCTACAATGCAGGTACTGTCAACATTGTCCGTTTGTTGCTAGAGAATGGGTCCAATATCCATGCTCAAACAGACAGCCATTCGACGCCACTACACATCGCTTCGTACCATGGGCATGCTGACGTCGTTCAATTATTGCTTGCTAAGGGGGCTGGCCTTGACCTGAAATCCACGTGCAACGGAGGTTGGAGCCCCTTACACCTTGCCTGTACTGCCGGGCCTGTCTCTGCATATGAGACGCTATGGCAGGCGAAACCCCTGCAGCATGTAAAGGTGGTAGACATACTACTTTCGCACGTGGCCGATGTCAACCAAAAATCACTTGCGTTGCGGACCCCTCTGCATCTAGCAGCGGCCGCTGGGCACTCAGAGCTTGTTGAACGACTTTTGCAACAAAACGACGTTTTCATGACAGGGAAAGACAGTAGAGGTAATACACCTCTCTTCGACGCTGCAAGATCGAGCGCTTGTCGCGATTGGCTCCTTGGAGCCAGAAAAGCATTGGTCCCCTGCCAGCGAACATTCGGCAGACAGCCAGAGAATTTGATGCTCACATTATCGATATCCCAAGGCAAAGTGGATCACCCCAGAGGTACCGTTTGTCAGTCGATTTGCTGCTGTATTGTGAACATGGAGAAGCAGGGATGGTAACGAGAGAGAGAGTCAGCACGATGCCTCCAGACACAAACAGGATTCGGTGGATACACATTCCAGCAAACAATCTCTCCTGGTGTCACACTCTTCTGATGAAGCAAACCATCGAGACTGGGTTCTCAGATATGGAAGGCTTCGAAGCGCTAGAGTGATCCTTAAGTGAGCAACAGTATCAAGGACAGAAGCTCCATGCTCTCCATATGCGCCCGTCTTGCCAAAGACTCGTGAAACGCCACGAGGGCCTCGGAGATCCTGTCCCCCCAGAGCGCATGGATGCCAGTGAGAGTATCGAAACCGAAGGGCGGGCCACTTCTCCCCCGCCTAACTCAAACGAGGAGCAACACCGCCACATGTTTGCCCCAATCAGTGCGGAGATGCTTTTCCGGGAGTCAGATAGCAGACTGGCCAACTCATTCGACGCCTCGAAGATGGAAACAGACTTCAAGGCGTGCTTGTTCATGCCATATCTCGATCTTGAGACTAGGGTGAGAACATTAGCGTTGGGCAAACAAGGGCATCCACATTCGCCCTCCGCAGAAGAATCCGCGATCCAAAAGCAGGACTGGAAAGTACAAGATGCTGAAACGAGACGAGACGATCGGTTGCGTCAAGTCTATCTTGACTGGGATGGCAACGATTTCCTGCACCACGCACGTCGTACTCTCGATCAGTTTTGGTACAAGGGCATTGACACGCACGATCGGGATGATGATCAGGTTGTAGGGCGCTTTCAAGAACGCTACACTGCACAGAAATCAGCCATCGATATGCTGATGGTCGACCAGCTTTGGGTTTGGGTCCTTGGCCCAGGGCTGATCTTGACGAGTTTCCCGCAGGAGGAGCAGCAACGTTGTGATAGAACGCCCTTGTTACTGAGCAGTGTTCTTGAAAGCCTTGCCAGCTCACGAGGACCTCAATACCTGAATGACTTCGACGCAAAAGGTGATGCCATTCTGACTACCATTGAATTGGCCGTACGGATTGTTGGACATTGTCTTTCAGCTAGCAGCAATACTGCTATCCAGCGGCGAATTCCTCCTGTCCTCGACATGTACGGCACTATGGTGGAGGATGCTGTCAACAGTGAAGTTCAATTCTTCCAAAACTTCAAGTCTGATAGCGCGAGTGCTTCGCAGTGGATAAAAAGCCCACAGAGTCTTACAGCACAAGGCGAACCGGCGTTTGTGGGAAGACTTCTAGACATTCACCACGAGACCTGCTTACTTGAAGAAGTCAGGGACATCAGAAATGAGCTTGGGATCCTTTTCCAGCTCGTTAAAGATCAACAGACTGTACTACGGGACCTGAAACAGACCTTTGAGCCGGACAGTACTCCCAGCAATCACTCGCGCCAAGAGCGGATCGAGACCGCCTTGAATGAGCAATTGAAACGTCTAAGCCAAAGCGCGAGCGAGATTGAAAGCATGAAAGCGACAATGCATGAGGTATACCAGTCCACCACAGCCCTCCTGGACCACAGACAAAGATACGCCATTGCAATTGAAGCTCGATTCGCCAGAAAGCAAGCAGATGACACTGCGGCAGCAGGCCGCACACCGATGGTCTTCACCATTGTCACTGTGATTTTCCTTCCTCTCTCGTTCCTCGCGGCCTTCTTTGCGATCAACATTAGAGAGCTTCCTCGCAATGCCGACAATGAGCAACAGATGTCCCTCTCATTCGTCATGCGATACGTCGTTGGGGTCGGTCTGGGAATCGCGCTCAGCTTCGTGCTCCTGGCGATGTATTTGCCGGGGATTTGGAGTTGGATGAGAAGAAGCCTACGCACAAGATTTGAGAACCCGTCGACAATTGAGAGCATTGGCAAGCCGCATGGTGTCACAGCTGCGGTCGAAGCGCCAAAGAATGCCTCTACTCTTCCTTTCCGCATGCATTCTAGACTTCGGTCTCGCAAGGGTCGGTCGCCGACAGATGAGGAGAGGGCCATTGCGATGGGTTCTGACTGATGGTGAGGTAAAATGTCCCTTCGTTTTGTCAGAATTCAGATTCGACTGATCAGCGTATTGCAGAACTTCTCAGAGTGGTCTTGCTTGCTGTGATCGGCCTGGAGATTGAGAACGCTGTGATATTGATCAGAGCTCAGACGGCTGAGCGTGACTTGCCCAAGTTCTTGAAGATGACAGCTTAGGTTCACGGTCAGTCGGTATTTGACGAGACTTTGGGCTCCTTCGGATGAAATGAATCATGTTCCACATGTCGTGCATTGTCGAACGATTTTCTTCATCCGCTTTACAGACATGTATCTGGCAGTCAAGCTCATGTTCGAACCGTCCTGCTGCTCGTGCTCTCTTTGAGATTTGGTGTAATTTCATAAATTGATTGTCTTGAGTAATGAGCACATACGACCATAGGTTAGTGAAAACTGGGCATCCCGTCCGCTCTGCCATACATAAGCACTAAACCGGGCGACTAGTACTAGAGTGGGTGACCATCTGGGAATCCCGCCTGTTGTATGTTTTTTGTCTTTTTGTCATTTTTGTGATATTCCATGCTCTAGGATCTCCTCCTATTAAAGCTCAAAGGGCCGTAGCGATCATAATGTATCCGAGAAGTCCTCAACGCAGTCTGATCCAAACAGGTAGACCATAACGAACCCCAACTACAAGCTGTTTTCGATGGCGACATATCTTTGACCGGACTTGAATTCCTCAAAGGAGAGTCAACGGAGTATGCCACCATGAGCCTGGAAGGTAGCATCACCGAGATAGCGTGAAAAGGCAGGGCGGATCTTATCTATGCTGCTTCGTTAAACGCGACACATGCAGGCCTGCGGCGTTCGCATTCATCGGCTAGAAGGGGCCGTAATGTCTAGACTCTTCACCACATCCATGCTTCCAGGAGAGGCGAGAGTAGGTACCTTGGCGCTTGAGCGATATTGAAGTGAGCTTCCCTTCATGTCTTAGCTCGCATGCGTCATTGGCGATCTCGGCTCCCGGGGAATCAAGCCGTCTCGCCTGCGGCCGTCGTATGGTATAGAAGTTTAGATGCTCATGAGCCAGGAGCCAGATTTTTTTTTTTTTTGAGTGAGAAACGGTTTTCGGGATCGAGAAAATGCAATGTTTTTACCGTGGTACTTCTTTGATCACTTCTAAAGATTCACGGGAGAAGACAGCCACTATCAAAATGCATGATAACCAAGAACAACTTAGTCCTCATGCAGATCGAACTCGACCTGCCGGCGTATGATCATCCGCTCACTGCCATCGCTATTCACGCTGCGTTCATCCTCTGCGTGCTTTGTCTTCTTCGCCATGCTAGCAGCCCTGACATCGACTCGATACCCCAAGCACTCCGGGCGTAACTCGACCCGATTCCGCAGCCGAACATCGTGATTTTCCCCATCTGTTTCGCTCTGACCTATCGAATGCATGGGTATACTCACACCGTGGCTACCCCCTTGAGAAGCCGTGGTGTCAACACCGTACATTGTGAAAACGCCCCGGCTCATGAATGCCCACAAGAAGCTCCTCAGACTCGGGATGCTCGCCGTGATCAAACTGGCACAGAGCATGGCTTCGGTCGATATGACTGTCGGCACCAGCCCAATGCTGTCGCGTGCCGTGCCCGAATACAGGAACTTGAAGTAGATGAACATCGTTGCGAGACTGAAGGCCGCGACGATGAGGCGGAAGCTGAAGACGAAGACGACGACCCATTTGCTGGACGCTTTGACTCCAATGCGCGAGACGAGCCATGCAGGCAAGGCGAGGAGGAGGATTTCGGTGAAGACGTCGAATGCCGTTATTGCTTTCCAGCGGGCCATCTATGAAAGTGAAGAAGAACATTAGTCGTTGTCTGCAGGGCTGATGTGGTACTCAATCGTTTCGTGAAGCCACAGATGCTGCCGAGGGCCCCGTAAAAGATTGTTCGACAGATGTCCATCACAATCAGCTCTTGCAAGTGGACGGAGAGCGCTCGCTACTATTCTCTCCCCCAAAATGAACCTGGACTTACATCTGCGCTGCATACTGCATTCTCAGTCGCAACAAGCGATTGCGGCGGATGGCATCCGATCGAGCTAGCCAGGACAGCCGTGATCCCCCAAACAGCGGTGATTGCAAAGCTGACCCCAAAGATGTATCGTTCCCCGTACATTTGACCACTGAAAATGCGGCGTGTGAAAGAGATCATGGATACCTTGGCGAGACAGAGGGCGATTATCAGAAAAATTCGTGAGACAAAATAGTACTATAGCGGCATGTCAGTGACCTTCTTGCGGGTTCGTAGCCAGACAGACGAGGAGACTCTTACTCGTGCTGCGTTGTACAAGCTATTGCCCGTGAGGTGGACTGCTACCGCTCCCAGGCCGTCGTAGACGGATCTGTACAACAAGCCATAGTGTACCAATGCGAAGCCCTGGCGTTATTGTCAGGGTCAGTCATTCACATGGCGAGAATGACTTACATATGATGACGCAAGAATGGCATCGTCGTACCATAGCAATCCCCATTTGCTCGTAATTCTTGCACACAAGGCTAATGCGCTGTAAATCAGACTCAGAAGCCCAAAAGTCCACAGCCACGGCCGCTGATCGACAGGTGTAGTCGTGCCAAAGCCATGGTGGTTGGTGAGCATAGAATCGCGATCAGCCATCCTCGCTTTCCGCTCTCGCTCTTTTACAGAGCCATGTATCAATTGCAAAATGTGTGGAATAGAAACAGAACGAACCCAGCCTTGATGAATCCCCATTGATGTAGGGGCGTAGGGGATTAGCCGACATTCGAGTCCCTACCTACAGTACCTGCAGACTTGCCGCATGAGGTACAAGCCAAAAGCACGATTGAGGCGTCCTATCTCGCGTATGTCAGGAAAATTTGAGCCCGTGTTGGAGGTAGAAAGATCGCCCTCGGACGCGCAAGCCAGAAATATGTAGGAGCATACCATACACCCTGTAGCATGAATCCTACCGAGATTGCAGACACAAGGCCCTTCAGCCGAGCCGCATCTCGCCTCGTGGTGGAGTGATGTCTACCACAGCGTGGCATGGCACGCTCGAGAAGGCTCTGCTAATACCAGTGGCCACACCGCCAAGAAAAGACATCCAGGCTCCATGGCGGTAGTCTCTCGCGCGATCTTGCTTGCAGGCTGAATGCCTCGGCGCTCTTTCACCCGTGCCGCACAACAGGAGATGAGCGCTGGTGTAATAAATGGCTCGGGCTTGTTTCTTTGCTGGTGAGCATCACATTGGTGGAGCTACCTACAATCAACTGCAAAATGTCTGTTACAGGTGGTCAATGCGAGGCTTAGCCGGCTTTCCAGCTTTGTATAGGGTTCCTTATACAAACGTGGAAACCAGCACCAGCATCACACTTATGACCTCGTTGTCGACCCCTAAATAAGACCGTATCGTCAAATTTATAGTAGTATAGGCATTTAAAGGTATTATTAGCTATTTATAATAAGGTCTAGCGCTAAGCGAGCCTTACGGCCCTTATAGAGGCTATAGGAGGCTTAGGAGGTATTACTAACGCTAGTACCTACTACGAAGAGGCGGAAGATCACCTTATTACCGCCTACGCCTCCTAATCTAGAGCCGCCGTCGACGTTAATACCGTGCACGATGCCTCCTAAGGCAGTCTTATTAATACCGCTATACTCGCCTCTATTTATAACGTTACTAATCGCCTATCCGCCTTCGTTACCACCTTATACGTAATCCCCTCTCTTTATTAGCGATAACTAACCAGAGTAGGGAGTAGGAGTAGGAGTAGGAGTAGGAGCCTATTAAGGCCTTAAAGTATAGACTCGAAGTAAGGCTAAAGGGTAGTAGTAGCCGTAGCGGTCGCATAATTAATAGCGTGAAGACGTAGTAGGTTAATAGCTAAGAACACGATTTAGCCCTCCTATTTGCGATGGATTAGTAGAAGGATTAAATTAAGGGCTATTAGGAAGTCGTAAGAAGTAAGGTTATAATAGATTAGTATACCTATAGGTTAAAGGATAGGTATTATACCGATTTAAGCCTACGTACGATACGAAGCGACTAGGAGGCCCTTATTAGTAAGGTTCTCGTTGATTTAGTAAAGGATAGCTATCGCGGTATCGCTATTAGCCTTACTATCTATTACGAGGCTATTAAATAGGCTCTAGAGGCTCCGGAGGCTCCTACTACTAAGGCTACTACGCCTATTTAAGATACTCCTATATAGGCTCCGGAGCCTTTATAACGAGGTCGTACTAGTACTACGAACCGCTAACTATAGGAGGTGCCTTAGATTATCGCTAAATAGGCATCTCGACGTAACTCGTTATTTAAACTACGCTCGCGATAGGTATATAGTAATCGCTCCTATTTAAACTATTCGAAGCTATGCTTTATCGTAGTACTAACGGACCCCCTTAAGCACTATTATCCTCTTTATCTAGATATTATCGTAGCTTAGAACTAGGATATCTAGGCTAGCGCAGGTAATCTTAATCGGCCGTCGATTAGGACCTTCGTAATAATAAGGAACGTAAGGGAGGTAAAGGAGTACCGCCGTAAGTACGATCGTCGAATAGGTAGTATAGGAGAGGTTAATTTAGCCTACGAGCGGCTACTAGCACTAATAGGAGGTCTCTAAGGCTAGTAAATCACTATTACGCCTTAGTTCTTCTTCGGCTACGACTCCTCGTCGTTTATATTATAGTAGTAAGGCCGCCGGAGCCCTCCGTAGGAGTATATTCGATTAGATAGCTCTTAAACTACTCCGGACTAGCTAGTACTAGATTACTTCGCTTAGTACGCTTTAAAGGTCGATTA
>MSJI02000958.1:0-13453 GCA_001931905.2 Cladosporium sp. IMV 00045 | reverse complement strand
GGCCGGCGCTATAGGACTCTATCGTATAGTCGGCGGTATAGCGGCGTCCTACGTACGTCGTAGCTATACGACCTCTTCGCGAAGCTATTCTAATAACTATAGAGTTAGCTTCTCCTACTAGAGACGGTACCTCTCCTACTATAGCGCCTAGTCTCTCTCTAACCTATCCCGTTCTTAATACACTTTATCTATCTACGTATTCTACGTTAGCGTATCCGAATTTAAAGTAATAGGTTATACTTTAGAGATTAGTTCTAGCTCTATCCTATCGTCCTCCGGGCTACTACTAGGGGTAGAGCTTTTAGAGTTATAAAAGGATAATTATCGATAGTAGTTATAGATAATTAAATAGTATATAGTAGCGTAAAGGACGAGTTACTACTAAATAGGCACTTCGTATAAGAACTAAAAGCTACCTTCGCTTTCGACGTAGGAGCGTCGTATATATAAGGAACCGGCGCTATAGGGTCGCGATTAGCTAACCTAGTAAGCTACGGTAATTATATACTTAATAGGTTACTTCGCTAACTAGGGAATAAGAGCTATTAGACTCTACCCCCGGTTATTATAGTACCCTTTAATTACTAGCGTAGCTTAAAATGCCTTACTCCGAGCTATAGAAGTACTACTTCTTAATCCTTAGTTAAGCGACTTTAATAACCTCTATAGTAGGCTAGTATAACATTCGAAGGAGCTAGTAAAAGCGATAGAGGCGGCGGTATCGACGACGAGGCCTACGAGGCCTTCGAGGCTAGTATAGGCGAAGGTATAGGCTATAGCCTAAAGATATCGCTTTTATCGCTATTAAAGGAGTTAAAATAGGCTATTATTTAAAGAACTACTACTATACCCTCGGAGGTCCCCTTAGCTAGATAACTAACTGCCTCGGAGCCCTATACTACGACGACGATTAATACGACGGCGTGCGACGGCAGTATTACGCTAGGCCTATTTAAATCGGATAGCGCTTCGCACGAAGCGTGCGGACCTATAGATCGAAGAGCGATAAGCATATCCAAATTAGGACTGGTATTGCCTATTCAAATCGATCGATCGATCTGAAAGAGCGCTTCTCAAAACGTCTAATGACCGCATGTCGATAGTGATGCCAACTGCCGATCTGCCATGAACTGGTAATTTTTTGGAGTACCTGCGACGTATCGCCACATGGACGACCCCAGATGGCCTCCGTCATCGAAAAGTCCAGTATCATTCCGTCCATGCCGTTTGTGTCACAACCAAAGCGCATCTATCGCGGCTCGTCCAGATCATCTCGGTATGCTCGTCTGATGATTGCTGGCTACTGCACAGCAGTCGACCAATTCATATGAATTCAGCTCCCTGCTCAGTAATGACCGAAATGCCAAAATTGAGTCTGTATTGAAACTTCCAACTTAACAGATTCTACTACCCGTCGCAACGAAGTCGCTGTTGATCCTATGCCTTGGAGGCTCGCACTGGTGGATTTCGTAATGTTCCCGTAAGGCACGGCTGCCGATGGCAGAAAACGCATATTGAGACCGCGTAAGTGCGCCGATCATGCGACACCTCTGTCATGCCATGATCGGTATTTGGCGTCGCGTGAAATTACTGTGCAAAACCTAGTCTGGGGGGTTTTGATCGAAGTTTCGAATTCATTCATTTAACGCCGTGGCCAGTCGAAGCAGCCCATGTACTGATCCCAATGGTATATTTCCCGTTTCCAATTTGCCAAATCTCACTATCGCGTACTCCTGGCAAGGAAAGATCACAAACACTCACAGCAAGCCTCGCTGACGGAATGCCATCTCTTGATATTCATAACCACCTCTTCACACGCCTACGCCATTGGGTATGGCATCCCTCCTGGCATCATGGGAGGCGGCGGGCCGACCATCTGCGCCGGCCGATGGAACATTTGCACCAATCGCTTGCCAATCGAAGGTTCCAATTCTGTTCCATCTCTTGCAATTTTAACTTCTCTGTTCGCGTTCCACGAGTTGCGCAGACCCCTAGTACGGTAAAAGGGCAGGCGTGTGGTCGAAACCCATTCGATCTTGAACGGCCTTCCGAGATCCTGGCTTCCGCTCTCTTCCTCCACCTCTTTTTGCGGCGATGGGTTTCCTTCATCTTCGGACGATTCTGCCTCCCAGAAAATCGTTCCACGAGCGGAGTCGTCGATAATGCGTCCTCGGGGTGCGGTCTCGGTCGCGGGCGTAGGGATGGATTTCGGACCATCGCTTGTAGTCGGTCGGACTGGAGATTGGGCGGGCGGTGCTGATCCAATCGGAACGGGTTCACCAGAGATAGGCGATGCCATGCGCGCATAGCCAAAGTATTCGCCAGACTTGTTGGCGGAGAAGACCAAGTACACGTTGTCCGCCTCGGCGTAAGCCTTGTTCAGATTTGCTTCGTTGTGTGATTGCGTCGCCCAGATGCCGTTTCGTACGCTGGCCTCGAGGTCCTGCAGCGTCAAACTCTTCACGATGAAGAACTTTTCAGGGACTTTAGGCGCTGCTGGCTCGGACGGAGAGGCCTTTTCCTGGCCTGCTTTGATTGAGGCCTGAGGAGTGCCGCCGACAATGACTGGGTCTGGAATCCCGTCATCTGCGACGCCGTCGACACCGTCAAGCGGAGTTCCAGTAGCAGGCGGCACATCGGCCGCAGGGGCTGTGGAGGCGGCGGTGGTGGTACTCGCGGATCCTCTTCTCAAGCGACACACCAGACGCGTGCCGTGAAATCTCGAGTCGTGGAAGCGATTCATGGCCGCAACGCATGCAGCTTCTGTCCGGTAATTTACGAAGGCGCAGTTACTCTTTGAAATCAAGAAAAGGCTTTGAATGTCGGTAGTGGCATCTCGCGAAAAGTGGTCTTTGAGGTCGGTGACATTTGCGGCAGGGGGTAGGTTGCCGACCCAAAGTGCGTGTCCGGATTGTTTCGGCTTGCGTGGTGGGCCTCGAGGGAAGGATGGGATTGCTGCTGCGGGTTCCGAATCACGGCGAGGAGGGAATTGGCCTAACCAAAACATGTCAGTCATTGGAACTGGTATGTGACAAAAATCCGAAATACGTACTCATGTCGCCATAGCCACCTGGTGCGCCGTATCCGATCGGGTATGAATGTTGCTGGTATCTCATATCCACGGGTGAGTAAGCAGGCTGGGCCACGCCGTAAGCATAAGGGTCCACCCGAGGGTAAGGGGGCTGCGTCTGTATATGTGCTGTTTGCGGTCTGCTCGCCATATGGTATTGTCCAGGTGGTGTTGCGTAGTTCTGCGGGAGGTACGCCTGCTGGTTTGCTCTAGCAAATGCTGCTGAATCGGGACGCTGATGGCCATATTGAGGTGCTGGTACGTTATATTGATAAGGTCCTGGTCCCATCATACCGGTCGGTGACGGCACAGCGTATTGCGCCGAAGGGCGTCGGCCATCCATAGATGACGGCCCTGGGTTGACGGGTGGCAGAGCGTTTGACATTTGGCGAAAGTCGAAGGGTCGAGCTGCGTTCCCGTCCATTTGATGAGATGATCCAGCGCGAGGCTGGGTCAGATCGTCTAGTTGTGCGTGAAAAGGTAGTCTGGAGGAGTTAGTGCATCCCAGGCAAATGATTTGGGCACATCGTACTGCTCTTTTCGCTGGTTTCCAGATGTAGGAACGCCGCCTTCCAATGCCGAGCGATCAACGCTGATATGCCGGTCGCCCATTGCAATGCGATAGAAATTGTTTCTGGGGAGCCGGCAAGACTATACTTACGAGGGACCAAGAGAAATGGTCAAACCGCGCTTGCGTGTGGGCTCCGAGCGATGGTGGAGTGCTGATGAGTCTAAAAGCAAAGGCAGACTGGATTCTGGAGGTGGTGTTGTCTCTGTCGGATGGGGGTACAGTAGGCTAGCCTAGTGCGAATGTTAGGACTAGGTGGCAGATGGCAGCGGATTGAAAAGGCAGATTAACGCATAGCAGAAATGGTGCCAAGCAACGGGTTCGAGGCACACCATGTGCTCTGGCCTCATCGGGTCAAAGCTACTTCAGTATGACGAGAGTGACCACTTTAGCCCAGAATCACTTACAAGAATTGTCGTCAACACCAGGGATGTTCGAGGCTTGCGGGCTAGAATGTCGGTGGAGCGAACTCCGGCTGGTTTTGCCACTGGAGATTGGAAAGGCTGGAGAGCTGGCGGCAGATGCGGGCGCTGTGGTGCTAGCTAATGTGGGTGAGGAGCAATCAGGAGATGGACAATTCAAACAGTGATTGGAACCGCATCGCAGATTTTGTAGCAGAGCGAAAAGAATGCGCTCTCGCACTGATGCACTGAGGCACTGCACCGCCGACAATGATGATCACCTTCCTGAAGCGGTCTATATGTGGCGACTGCAGGGAGGTTCGGAGAGGGTAAGAGAAGATGGGTACGCGCGCACGGCATGATATTGACGTGCACAGCGATCGGACCAAGAATATCCAGGACCACAGAAGCCTAAGATAACCCAGACAACGTACCGTACCGTACCAATGCAGAAATGATCAGGATGGCGAGCCACCAGCCAGACAATCGCAGGTGCTGTGATCTACCGTGAGAATTGACATGGACACGCCCCGGTCTGCCGTACGCCTCCAGGGCACCGGTCTCTCGGCTCGATGATTGCACACATCTGCCTCCGGAAATACGTCCGATGATCAGCGCCAACGCCCTGGCGGAAGAAAGTGAGGACAGGCGAGCTGTGGATTGTCTATAGGCGCTTCAACGGGTACACGGTTGTTGTGCGCTCGGAGCCAACTGCGCGCTTCCCAGCCCCTTGACAGAGATAGGGTTTTGGTCCTCGGGGCTGAGTCCGCCTCCGACAATCCTGACCGGGCGAGGGTGGTAGAGCCAACCACGTCCGAGCAAGACTGACTCGAAAAGCCCATGATGGTTCATCTCGTATCAATGCTCACCGTTAGCGTTTTTAGAGCTGTGGAGTCTCGCGAGGATACATACACACTGTTTTGCCGGCGGTCGATAACGATGATCTATCACGTCTTGTCTGCTCGCAGCAGGCCGATGATGTGAAGATGTGGAACACATCATGTGACGAGCTAGGGGTCAAAACGATGCATCAGACCCCTAGATCACACTCATCGGCCAGGCTGGCCCAGAACTCTAGATGCGCGTGGCAAACACGCACGAGTGTAATTCTGAAATTCAGTGCGATGAAAGCCAGCATGCATGAGAGACGACTTTCCAGTGGTGTATGGAGTTTGCAATCGCGTGGCAAATATGCGCCATCGCATCCAATTTCCTACCATTGTGTAGTGCAGGGCCTGTGCCGCCGCTGATACATGCAAGGAATCCAGCACCGATCGAGCTTTCTGATACAAATGATCTGATGCAGGAAATGAACCCGATGCCCTTGCGCATTTCGCAGAGCCCCGCGGAGTTCATCGCATTGTCCCTGATGAAGTTCACATAAGATTGCGGACGGCAAGCCACTGTCAGCGACCGAGGCATTTCATGGTCAGATCTCAATCGTATAGAAGCTCAATTCTAAACTCAAAAAGTATTTGTTATCAACTTCCAAATCAAGCCCGAAGAGAAAAAGAGAAGGCTCCGTCGAAAAGAAACCTTAACATACACACCAGCCGTGTCTTCTCGCCGTTTCCCGTCTAGTAAGGGATTCCATTAGTCAATAGCTGGAAGTAATCGTAGACAGCCGTGGAATAGCTCCTCTCACTCCAGTGCACAAGCTTGCGCACGAACTCCGCAGCCTCGCGGTCCGATTTCTCCAGCACAAACCTCTCCTTGAAGTGCTGAATGGTTTGGGGTTTGAAACACGGCAGGCCCGAGTCGAGCATGGTGAGGACGATGTGGCTGAGCTGCTCGACGTGCTGGCGGGCCGCGAGGAATACCTTGATGCACAGCTCCTCGAACATGCGGAAGGGAGCGGAGTTGGAGCCGCCCATGACGGCGACCATTTCCGGGGTGAGCTTGAACGGGGCCCGCTCGAATTTCACCCCGCCCGGTGCGATGTCGAAGCAGAAGCCGAAGTCGATGTGCAGGATGTGGCCCGCGTCGTCGACCATGATGTTGCCGTTGTGGCGGTCTTTGAATTGCAAGAGGTATGAGATGATGGAGTAGGCGGCCATGGATTTGATGAAGTTGCTGCGCGCTTCTTGGAAGCGGATCGAGTCTTCGTAGCCGTACTTGGAGATGAAGTAATCGTAGAGCCCGTTCACGGCCTCGCGGCCAAGCATGTCGCGGGAGATGGAGTTTGGCAAGACGTCGATCACACCGCAGCCGGGTGCTGTGGCAGTAACGCGGTAGGGGAAGACGAAAACGTCTAGACCAGCGCTGTTGAAGATTCCGCGGAAGGCGGCGATCATTTGCAGAGCCAACACGTCCTGTCTGCAATCATCACCGACCTTGAAAATTGCGGACTGCCACACTTCGTACGCCTTGCGCTTGATCTCAATCTCATCTGAGTTTCCTTCACTCTCCAGCTCGTCCTCTTCCTTGCGAATGCGGAACGTCGCCATGTATGGTGCCTTTGCGTGACTCTGGAGGGGCTTGCCAGACTTCCTGTCAATCCCAATGACGACGCCATCTGGGTTACTCGGGAGGTATACACCCTGGTCGACTTGGATCTTGCGAAGCTCTTCTTCGATCTTCGCTTTCTTCTCCGGCTTGGGGCTCTTGATGAAAGGCTTCAAAGTGCCTGAAATGCCAGTCACTCTTCCGAAGAAGTCGAACTCTCGCTCGTAGAAACTCTTGTCTTCCTTTGAAAAGCTCGAGACCAGACCCGTTGTCACCTTGTCCAGAGTCGGCTTCACGGGGTCCGGCTCCTGCGAATCCTCATCCTTGAAAGAGTTCGCTTTCATGTTCCAAATGATTTGATGAGCGAAAAGCTGCGAGAACATGCCGGTCTCGACGATGTATCGCTCGACGTAACCCAGCGCGTCATAGCGCAATGACTGCACGATCTGAGGTACGTAGAAGAAAGTGATGTCGATGGAGTGGCTCTCCAACGCACGTACAGCGTATTGGATGACCGATGGGTGGTTGCCATATGCCGGCAAGAAATACGTCACAGCAGCCATTGGGTTGACCGGCGCCCAGTACAACAAGTATTTCAGCTGTGGTTTTACGTCGTGAGGCAACGATGGACCAAGCAAGACATAGAGCGCGTCGGGCTCTGAGATCGCCTGCTCAGGGTTCTGCAAAACCATTGATCTGACTTCGCTGGCAAGAGCCTGAGAACGCGGGAAGCGTGTAGTGAGGTGAATGGCGATGCTCGGATTCTCCGCCCATGCGGTCTTGATGAAGGGAGTGAAAGTGGTATCCCTAGCCATTTGGTATTGAGGGCTTGAGCCTGCAATGGCGCGAGCATCAGAGGCCAGGGGGCTAATCCAGACCGACAGACGCTGAGATTCATGGGCCATCAAGTGCTGAAGAAGCTCTTGCTTGCTTTGAAGCGATTGCAGAGCTCCCGCTGATTTAGCCCCAATGGTGGAAAGACGCTGCAGAGCGGTTGACACATCAGCGAGCAACTTGACCTCCGCCCTCAACTGCAACTTGTTGCTTCCATATGACCACAGCGGCGGGTTGGCGAACCAAGCAAGGCCAGCGGACAAGACAGCGTCTTTGAGACGCCACTGCGCCGCAGGGCTCACACGTGTGGAATGCCTGAGGAAATCGAGCGCCAGAAGAACGATGTGGAAATGAGCCTCTCGTGCAAGCGGATGTCCCACTGTATGCTTCATCGCTGTGGCCGTAATGCGCATCAGACGCGTGTACACTCGCTCGACCGATGGTGCTGTCAAGCGAGACGAGTTGAAGTGGCTCGACAGAAACTGAGTCAGCCTGAGATGGGGTGCGATAAGGTTGTGCACGATTTGACGACGCTTAGCAATAGCCTCCCAGTTCGTCGGAGCGAACTCTTCCTTGATGTAGAATGGGTCGACATGCACGTTGGCCGTATTGAAGAAACCCTTGTGGAGGCGTACAGAGGCTTCCCAGCCAGCAGCAACCTCAACGAGGATCCTGGCTTCGAGGCTAGGGTTTTCCTTTGCAACGCCCAGCCACAGCGAGATGCCGAGCTTGATAGACTCCTTGGTGAACAGGATGAAGGGAATGCTGACTAGTCCACGGATCAAGGGAGCAGTATCGACCGTAATGCGGCTTAGGATGCCGGCTGCGTTGCGCAAGGTGTCCCGCACGGTCGAGAAAGCAACGTGCTCATGATTCTTTAGACGTGATTCGAGTAGCAAGAGCTCTTTTCGGTCGCTAGTGATTTCTGCGTCAAGGCCCGCAGGCATGGGTCTCGAGGTGCCATTCCGCTCGACCAGAGTCCAGTCGTCCATGTCAATGAGCTTACTGTCAACGTGACGATATTCCTGGCGCGTGGTATATTGGGCGATGAAGTCAGATGCAGTGTTGAGACCGATATCCTGTTGTCGCTCAAGCGAGCTCAATTTCTGATCGGTGCCAGGAATGAGGGATCCCATCTCAACGGCAAACGATCTTCCCAAAGAGATGTGGCCATAAGCACCGTCATCGTCGTAATCCTCAAGATAGGCTTGCAGCAAGCCCTTGGTATCGAGTGGCGCAACATCAATGGCTTGGGAAACCCAAACACGGCATCTCTTGTAGAAGTTTGTCAATGTGGTCTGGCGATAGTGAACGTCATCTGACAGCTGGATAGAGACATTCCCTTTCACCGAGGTATACTGGGCCTTCCATTCGTACTCATCGGTCTCAGCATCCAAGCAACTCCTCCACATCAAGGTCAGGAGTTCCAGAAGAGCGAACAGAGCAGTCTTCTGGCACAGGACCGAAGGGAGGGCATTGATGATTCGATCGGCTGCCGACACCGCGGCCTGCTGGACCTTTGTGATGCGATGGCAACAGCCCTCGAAGAAGGTAGCAAGCTGCGCAGCGACCTGTGGCGCAGCAAAGCTCTGCTGCTTACCAGAAACTGCCCGCTGCAAGTAAATGTCAACAGCGTTCAGTGCGATCGCAAGCATGCAGTTGCCCATGTTCGAGGTCTTGACTTTGTTCTCGAGGAAGTAAGGCAGAACAGCGGTGCAATCTCCCGAGCGGGCTCTCAGCGATGAGACCAAGACTGCAGTGTTGAGATAGACACAGTCGGAGTACCCAAGGCCTTTGATGTCACTCTCGCGGGAGGGTATCGCAGCTATAAGAGCTGATTTCTGCTCGATTGTAGTCTGAGGGTTAGCACCACGGCGCAGGACTGTATTCAGCTCGATGCCACTCTCAGGCATATCCACACGCTGCTCATCGACAAGCGGCAAGCTGTACTGGGCCAAAATTTGAAGATCGGTGGCATGTTCTTTGCCATTGTCGGAGTTGATCGTGAATCCGTGTGCAACTATATTGAACCAGGCATCACGACCAAGCTGTCGCAGTTCGTCTTCGTTTTCGAAGGCTGGCGTCAAGTGCGGCTCCTTGGACACTAATACTGCAAGAGGGCGGAAAAGCTGAGCTATAGTCCGGGCCTCCATTGCGGCATCCACGACGCCATCTCCAGCAGCATCGCCACTTCCGACAATGAGACCGAGCAGCTGGAAGAGGAATGCTTCATGATGCGCGCTGTCTTTGCGAATAGACGAAGCGATGCGTACGCGTGCTTCAGTGACAGCATTGATCATCAACGAATTGCCATTGACGTTTGCCTGAGTGGCAACACGAGGGTAAAGTCTCAGCAGCATCTTCAGCTCGTTGAGGCTTCCCCTGGATCCCAGAGCGGCGGTCTCGATGATGATACTGGCGTCAACAGCCTGATTCACGCGGCCAATCTTTTGGACAAGCATAGAGATCACAAGCGCAGTGATCTTTTCGTCATTTCGTGCATCTGCGACAGCGACGACTGCTTGCACAATAGCAGCGTACACGACGGCAGACTCCTCTTCGTCGCTCAGTACGAGTGACAGGTTGCTGCCAAGAGCTTGGTGGTTTGCGTATGACGCGTTGCCAATCGTGCTGTTCGAACTCCCATCAAGGAATGCTGAAAAGCCATGAGGTTTCTCTGAAGAACTGGCACTGAGCACGTTTCCGAGAGAGTAGAGCGTGCTGATGACGATGTCCTGTGACAAGAGCTTGAGAACTTGAGCCAGGCACTGGCCTGCAACGACAGCGGTCTGTGGAGTCATTTTGCCTTGTACAATGAGACGTGGCAAAGAGCGACTAAGGCTTGTAGAGATCGTGGGTGATGTCCTAGCAAGAATGGCCATGGATTTGAGCACCGTCTGCGCGATCTCGTCGTCTCCCATTTGAACTTGGTCTGCAGTAATTGCGTCTAACCAGGATGACAGGATATCATCATCGGCAATCTCTCCGTCGATGAGGGTACAGCACAGAAAGCTTCGCAGGTTGCTAGCTTTGACTTCATGCGCAAGGCGCTGCTGCCAGGCGGAGCTGACTTGGAGGTAGTCAGCGTCCGCATCGAGAAGATCCATTTCGTCGACGATGAGTCCAGCAAGATTCTCAAGCATGGTGTCACTAGCAGTTACCTCTGAGCGAGTCACCAGTGGAGACCGAAGCAACAAAGTGTCCAGCACATTCAAGTGCGTAAGGCGGTCATGAGGTGATACCAAAACGAGCACGCTCTCTTCCACCAGCGCCGAAAAAGCGCGCTGCAACAGCATCGCTCCAAGAGGTCTTGTCTGGGTAGCATAATGGCGGATCCAGCGTTTCCACTCCTTGACAGATCGAGAAGTGGTGCGAGCATTGCGAACGGCCGAAAGGGAGCCCTCCAGCGAGACCATGAACTTCTCCGACAAAATCTGACGAACTCTCTGGATGACACTGAATCTCTCCTCAGATGTCCAAGCACGTACATTCTTTGCGGCGGCGTCCAGGAACCCCAATAGAGACACGGCAAGTTGAATGAAGCGCAGCGCATGTTCGGACTGGTGCTGTTCCGCGGATTCGTCGGCCTGGGACTGCAGCCAAGCAGCTTCTTCAGCACTCTTCGCTAGAGCCTGGATGGTTTCCTCGACACAAGCAAAGGCGCGCGGAGCGAGAATCGGGTGGTTGGTCGCCAAAGTGAGCACAGCAGAGGTCAATTCGAAGGCCAGAGTCTCCCAAGGGGGGAGATGCAGCATGAGCGAGGTCGACTTGATTGACTGCCGATGCGCCTCTGGCATATATGGAACCAGCTGGGTCAAAAGGTTATCCGCATCCGTGGCAGACTGGAGCAACGGAGCTGCCTTGCACAGCGCCAGGAGTACTTCCAGCTCGCGCACACTCATGGGTATCGCAACCGCGCCATCCCGAGTGCCATCTGCTGAACCATTCGGTACGCTCTTTGCTTTTGGTTCTCCTAGTCTGCACAGCTCTTGAAAGTCTTGACTGCCACCTTTATCTCCTGCTGTCTGGGCCGAAAGTGAGGCGAGCTTCTCCAGCGCATTGCGCCTCGTGGCGCCGCCGGTGCTGTATATGAATGTCAGTATTGGTATTTAGTCATGTGCAAATGAAGCATTCTTACAATCTCATTATTCGGCCTTCGTGGATAGCAGAGTGTTTAAGGTGTTTGTTCAATTGCTACCGTATGTACACACATGTACTGCCTGCTACGCGACTTGACGCTCGCCAAAGTTCCAGGAGAGACAACATGACGTCGGCTCCTGCATTTTGGAATCCGCCAAAACAACATGAAATACTACATGTACATGTATGTACATGCAATCACCGACATCCATTTACCATACAATCTTTACATGTACACACTGAATTAACTCACTGCGGATCACAGGAACCTTCAGAGTGAGGTATGAGCTGAGGTGTGAGCCTGACTTGCCCAAGCAGACCGTCCGACCACATATGCTGGAGCTAGGAGTACAGTTGTACAGTACTTCCCGGCCATCATGGTATGGAATAAGGGTTCATCTTCAGGTGGATCATCCACCGCGACCCTGAAACCTCGCCAACAGCTCCTTGGCTGCTGTCTACCATCATAATTGAGGTGGTCGGTCTGAAAAGGGACATCACTAGATTGGGACTGGTCAAGCCTTGTCCCAGCTGTTGAGCCTCTCCTGTTGGGACAATACCTACGCAGTCTCATGGACGACATTATTTGCATGCAGATGCTGCCAAAATCCGGCATTCATCACAGAAACGGAGGTCATCCACTGCAGTCTTGTAGTTCCCCGGCCGTTGACCACGTTGCCCTTTGGAACCAAAAGGAAGGCCTTACCTCGGAGGGAAAGCATTGATAGATGGAGATTCACTTGGCCATGGAGCCAATCAGGGAGGTTGTAAGTGGTGATTGCTTGCTGTCAGCGTTTGTGTATATGGGGTTCTACTGAGGATGCGCAGTGATGTGTAGTCTAGTGCGAGGAAGATTCGCTCGAAAGGAGGCAAAGCCTATGAATGATATATTGACGTCTCTTGAATACATGTCTGGACGAACGGCTGCATAACACACACTTCCAATTAGTAGTCATTAGGTACCGAATAATGTACGAAACCTCACAGAAAAGCCCTGAGCTCACCTGGGCAGTCATGAAGTGGTTGAATTGGCCAGCTTTGAGGGCGCCGAGCGCGGAGATCGACGTGCCCCTCTATTAGCTTGAGTCCCAACGCTGGCTGAGTGAGGGCGGGCTGGTGGGCTGGCGGGCAAAAAAACATAACAGTCACAGCTCTTCTCCCACCTCTCCTCGTCCGACACACCTCCTCTCACACCAGACAACAGCAACAACACCACCACACAAAGGAAAGCATCCAGGTATGTATGCACATCCACGCCTCCACTGCACCGGCCTGCTTTAGCGGCCGTCTTCACTTCGTTGCCCATGGGAGCTCCGCATTTCACCGGGAGAGATCGGGATGCCTGCATCGCAATGACATTGCCCATGACATTATTATACCGAGCAGGGCGGCCATCCATGTGCCTGTTGATCGGCCCGTCATTACCTCACTTCCCTTGCAATTGTCGTTGTTTCAACACCTTCAAATCTTCCACTCTTCCTCCCCCGCTGACACCCCACCTTCTCACAGCAATCCGCCAACATGCCCATCTCCAAGATTCACTCCCGCTACGTCTACGACTCCCGTGGAAACCCCACCGTCGAGGTTGACATCGTCACCGAGACTGGCCTCCACCGCGCCATCGTCCCCTCTGGTGCCTCCACCGGCTCCCACGAGGCCTGCGAGCTCCGCGATGGCGACAAGACCCAGTGGGGTGGCAAGGGTAAGGGAAAGGCTGCCGCCACGGCCAGGATACAATAAAAAATGCACAAGTCCGGCGCTGACACGCAGCTCCAGGTGTGACCAAGGCCGTCGCCAACGTCAACGAGATCATCGCCCCCGCTCTCATCAAGGAGAACATCGATGTCAAGGACCAGGCCGCTGTCGACAACTTCCTCAACAAGCTCGATGGCACCACCAACAAGACCAAGCTTGGTGCCAACGCCATCCTTGGTGTCTCCATGGCCGTCGCTAAGGCTGCCGCCGCCGAGAAGCGTGTCCCCCTCTACGCTCACA
>MSJI02000957.1:0-25470 GCA_001931905.2 Cladosporium sp. IMV 00045 | reverse complement strand
AGCAGAAAGAAATCGGACCTGACTCCGCAAAATCGGACTCGACTCCTCGAGGTCGGCCTCGCTTGATTGTGTTATTCAGTTGCATTCTACATGCATTCTGGTTCGTATATGCGTTGGATTAAAAAGCGATGATATTTTTACCTTAAATATGCTTCCCTCTTTTTCCTTTGCTTCAGAATTTAGAAAAGTTCCATCACGCTCGCATTGTTTGGCCAATGTCGCGCAATATGCCGCCTTTTATTGGCTTGCGATGGCTGCTGAAACCCGCAAGTCTCGGATCTGCAGCCACAACCCAAGTAACGTTATGCGCATTTGGGGAATGCGACGCATTCCAGGGAAGCATAACTGCGTAGGTAATATCGTAAAACAGTCTGCGGCACTGTCCATGGTCATGTCGTGGCCGAGAGCTTAGTTCGAACCGTCGAACCAAAGATTCGCGAGAAGAAGTTAACTTAGTGTCAAGAAGTGTTGGAGCAGGGGAATATGCAGGGCATGCGGGAATAGCGCCAGCGCCGTACGGGAGACAGGGGGAGAGAAGAACTTCAAAGTGGAAGGACACGTTAGACACAGGACGAAAAGTGTTGACAGAGAGCGGCAGAGATGCGTGGAAAGGAAGCATGGTGCGCTCACAAAAGCTGTGCGAAATAGCACAATTCAGCGCTCGGACAGTTTTTTGGGAGCAGAGAAGGGGAAAGTGAAGTCGATCCCTTTGGAGAGTCGATTCCTCTGTGTATACTACTTAGGAGATGACTGGTCCATTGTCGGGCGACCGTTGGTTGTTTCTGAGCATTTGCACCGCGACGCGCTCCATGGGTGCACCACGGCGGCAAGCGGCAGCCGGAAAAACGATCCGTGCAGGCGTGGGACCGCGCGCGTTCCCGCATGTCAACAATGCTGGAGAAACGGAAGCGCGACGCGTTCCAGAGGGTCAACATGGCGATCGCAAGCGGTTCGGGCTGGAACGCGCCGCGTTCCAGCGGAGCATAAGACAGTAGACCTACTGCAGCAAAGCGCCACATGGATCTCATGGCAGAGTCAGTAGTGGAAGCGATGCGCGTTGGGCTGCCTTTACAAGTGGCTTGCACACAAAATCCGAGTAGTGCTTGTGGGATATTCGTCGATTTTCGAAGTTCCCTAGAGATATTTACCTCCTGGCATGCTGGCATGGGTGTGAATCTGAGATTTTCGAGAAGAGCTTAAACTTGTCACATTATGTTCATAGTATCAGCTGAGGGGGAACTCTTTGGCAGTATGATACCCACGGGGGTTTCGTCCATTCACTTAGATAGTTAACTTGTGTTGTTTGGCCACCCTACCCCAACCCTAACCCTACGTCGGCTGAGACTTGTAATGAGGAACTTCATGAAGCTTGCGACTCGTACTCCTCGCTCTAAATCGCGGGAATCGCAAAAGTTATTCTCGACGGCCGAATAAGAGGCTTTCATAAAGCGGATAAAGCAAATGGGAACGGCGAATGTTTACCGTATCGCTTTGGTCAGCTTGCAGGTGTCAGACTCAGGTAAGGAAGACTGGTCTGCTGTCACAGGCTACACCCTGATGTCCGGCTATGCCTGAAGATGCCCTTGACTATAGGACCACGGTTCACATACGAGACCCACAATAATCGTACGATAGTTGCATGATGGGCATTGTACAGTATATGTACTATACATGCTCACCCTGTCTTTGACACCTCTTCTCTTTAGCTTTGCAATTTGGTAGATAGCCTAGTACTTTGTGAAAAACATTCTACTTGAGCCCGTGTCATCTGCATGCACCCGTGTTCGATTGGTGATCCCTTTCGACGTATCCTCAACCATGTGACGTGTAATCGACGTAGACTAATAAACCCTCACTTTGCAGATTGTAAGGATCAATGACCACAGCACTTGGGCGCATGCTTCACCGGTTCATGCTCCGCTTTGGTGGCGGAGAGTTCGTTCGGCAAAAGACCATGACTATGTGTAGTACAGCGCATGCATGGGTTTGCACGTGACCTCTCAAATCCGCTAATACATACCAGCACTATGCAGGAAGGTTCTTGTGGGAGCAGATACCTGCGTTCCACTTGTCGGATCTCAAATCAGGCCATACTTTTGTGACAGTGCACGCCTGAATGGCACATGTCCAAGCACTTCGTGGCACTCATCCTGCAAGCTAGTCCCAACATAGCACCATTCTTACACGATCTTCTTGTCGGTGGGTCTGTTGAAGCAGTCGTCATGCGCATACCCGATGCTGAGGTGACTCTAGGCTGACTTTAAAACCAGTGAAAAGGCTTCGTGACATAACGTTACATGAGATTTGGAGGCCGGAAGACAAATGCAGCATCCGTCAAACCACGGGCGAAGCTGGGAGCATCAGTATCCATTCGTTGGCCTTAATCGAGAACAGACTCGTTCATCTATTTCTGGGCATGAGGGATAACGGAAATTTCGTGATAAGAGACGAATCACTACAACGTCTCGGTTGGTTCCTCCATGAACGAGGATGACGCCGCCTTCTTTCCCTTCTTCTTGCTCTTCTTAGATGTAGTTGCACCCCAGGTGTCCTCATCTAGAGGAGTCGCAGAAGGCTCATCTAGAGGCGCTTCTGGTGCGACAGCTTCTAAGATGTCGAAAGAGGATGCTTATGAATGTCAGGTATTTGAAGTGGGGAATGGATTCAAGGCCTCATGTGGGCAATCTAGTGCTAAAATGAAGTGTGGCATTTTAGCGCAGAAAGCCCAGAACGCCCTTCGCACGAAATGGCAGATCTTCGAAGGGGTGCACTGTAAATGGATGACAGTAGTGAATCTCTTATACGAAGAGAGAACATGGCGCTGTGTTGCGCCGCGATATCAAATTCCGGCAATATTCCGCCAATATACAGGGATTATTTTGTCAGGTCGGGCCTAGAGATGCACGCATGTGATGGATGCTCTAACGAGAAGATGCACGCCTTGTCACATTTCCATCCTATCGCTAGGTACGGTGTACAAGACTTGACAAGTATAAGTAGGGGTGCCCTGGCCTATCTCCAGACTCCTGATCATAGACTTCCTCCACATAGCCTCTACCAAGGATCAAACTAAAACCCAGACATCATGCCGAGTGACAACAAGCAAACTCCAGCTTACATGTCGGGAGACGCAGCCTCTCGAATCCAGTCTGCAAATGTAGGTCATTACTTTACCCACCCAAGCCGGCTTACTGACTCTCGTAGTCCGGATCTGGCGGAAACTCTGGCTTTTCTTCGCGCGCTCAATCGGCCGCAGCAAACAATGCCAATGCTGGTCGCGTGAGCCAGAACGGAAGTGCCAACGGGTCCAAAGTCAATGCCAACGGCAACACCGGGAAGAAGTGAAACGGTTTGGGAGAGTGGGTCGCAGAGGCATGATGGATTCATCAGCAGCCGTGTGTCGGTGACGATCTGAAGGGGATGCTTTGAGCATTAGGTGCAATCTTACCTGTTGCTTGTCCACTCTTTTAGTAGCGTGTCGAGGCTTTGAATTCACGACTAAACCTTGACCACACCCTGATTTTGACTTGTCCGCCTTCCCTGATTCCCCGCCACTCTTTCACATGATGCTGTGGAGAAGCTTTTCGCAGTCTCAAATACACTATATCGCCGAATTGACTCCAGCACAGTAACCAAAACAATCGCATCCACAGGAAGAGCACGGCAGAGCTAAGAATTTCGCGTACAGACTGACGATGGCTGTCTTTCCCGTGCCTGAGTTACCAAGAGGACAAGCAAGGAAGCGCCCCATCGACAGGTTGCCTAAATTGTAGATTAAAAAGCCTGGTAGACAGAGATCCAGTCAAGTGGTTGATATACGCTCGCCCAAGTGCTCACTCTTTGAGGCCATGCGTTCTTCTGAAGAGCTAACGCACCGCTTTCAAACTGAGAACGAGCAGAAAATTCTCTGCCTAGCCAGCTGAAAGATGGCTGAAGTCGATACATCCAGATGAAATACACTTTTGTGGAAATGCAACTTTCAAAGCCGGCATACCGGCATGGTCCAGTTTGGAAGAGCTATAGCAGTATTGAAATAAACACCTCCAGTGATCTAAGACGAGAGCATAGTCGTTGGGGTTTACTGTCGCGTCGCCACCACTCGCTTCCAAGCCGAGATATCCGAGCATCCAAAGCATCGCCTGCGTACTTTGCAGACTGGCTGCAGCGTGCATACCGACAACAAGTACAATTATCTCATCACATGCAGACCAGCTCAATCATATCAAGATTTGCATCCACCCAGCATCTGCCTGGTACTCTGATATAACGGAAAAAAATAGAGTGGCTTTGCTATTGAGAAGATCAAAGGCAACATGTCCTCCCGATCCATAGGAACGCTAAAGACCCACTGCTACTGCGATGTATCTACGCCTTCAATCCCTCGTCGTCAGGTTCCCGAAGTCCCGCTCTATGTCAGCGGCGTGCTGGACGCCAGCTGCAGGCTGATGACTCAATCCTCCGATTGGAGCGTTGCACTGAGGGCAGCATGCCGTCTGCATGGGCATGCCACATTCGCCTATCGTGAATGGATGCCCGTTTTCGCACCTGTACCAATGCCCAGTACCACTGAACTCCCCTTGCATGGCAGCGACTACCATCCTCATCTGACTCTGGTACCCAGCTTCGTGCAGAAGACGACGGACATCCTCGCTCTCAGTCAGAACGCTGCTCGTTTGGCCGGGATAAGTCTTGCACAACACCTTGGCGCTGTCTAGGTGCTCCTCGGCGGTGCGCTTGATCCCCTCAAAGGATCTGCCGGTACCACTACCATCTCGGCTTTCCATAACTTCACACTCGAGCCCTGCAAAGTGGGCCCAGAATATATGTCCCTCTGTTTGTTGAAGGATGTTGGAGGTACTCTTAGCGAAGCTCACCAAAGCCTCGCAAGAGTGTCGATCTCTAGAGAAGTCAACTTCCAGTGATCGGTCCTGCCAATGTCGCTGCTCATGAAGCACGCCAATGAAATCTGACACTGCCACGAGCTCGCATCTTATCGCTAAAGCGGTAGCCAGAAGTGATCCGCGTGTTTGCACGAGAACATGGTCAAAATCGAAGGCATCGATGGTCTCTCCAGTGTTGAAGCGACGCCGACGGAGCGCTTCAACGATGTCATGCACACGCCGAAAGGGTTGCTCTTCAGCTGCAGTCTTCTGAAGAAAGACCTCGATCTTCTTACGTAAGTTTGACAATGGGCGATAGCGCTGACCGACTCTAGACAACCTGCCAAGTACCTCGACGTGAGATCCGTGAGCCATTAAGATGTTGCCTGCAGGGAGAACAACTTTTGGTAGTGACTCTATCAATCGTCCTTGCAGAGCTTGCATCGATTCCGCGTGCTGTAGATGTTCTCGGTTGGACCAAGCGATGAATTTCTTTGTAGACTCATCCAGAAGCGCACGTCTGACAATGCGACCGTAGCGAGACACAAGTCGAAGGGAGCTTCTACAATCTGGACACGTCTTGATCTCTTCGTATGAGAAAGCTTTTGACTGGCCGATGAGAGCGGTCGGCATACCAGTCGCAGCATCCAATTTGTAGTAGTCCGACATAGCCATGAGGCCGTCTAGACTTTCGAGGTTGAAGACGTGGCCGCAAGGCAAGAAAATGCAAGGGCTTTCTGACAAATCGATTTCAGCATATGAGCTGAGCATGATAACATCGGCTCGAAGACTCTTGATCTCATCAGGAGCACAGGTCTGGCAATATCTCTTGCTTGGACATTCAGCGCCGCAAACTGAGGGGCACTGATGGCCGCAATCCAGTAGGTTGGTACATCTTTGTGAGCACGGGACCCAGTCGCATGGAGCGGCACACGGCATGTTGCACTTGACATGCGGGCAGCAAGACGCACACTCTTCTTCGGCACACGGAGCACACGGTTCGCTGCATTTCTTCATGCATCTCGCGTGGCTACACTGAACGTCGCAGACTTGATCGCAAAGCGGGCATGCTTCACCACTGTGGCAGGGAGCAGTGCAAGAGTGCTTGCAATTGGTAAAATCGCGCCCGCATTGCTGCCTGCATTCGCCGTGTCCCTCTTTGATGATATTTGGACCCTCGCGCAAACGGCACTTACAACACTTGTCCTTGCAAGTGTGACCGCAAGGCTGCAAGGCACCACAAGTGGCGGTACAGACGTAAACCGGAGTGTTAAAGTCGAGAAAACATGGCAGTGAAACTTTGTGCTCACAGCCAGGGATTGTACGCTCGACCTTAACACTGCATTTCGCTTGTTCCGGGTGTTGATATTGCCAACATGGCAAACTGTCAACATGGTGTCCGCACGGCAACTCCATGTCGATGTTGCGAATAGTGACGGTGCATTGTTTGTCGCAGGGACGGCCGCACTCGTACTGACAGTTGTGATTACAGCCTTTCTTCACCCTGCTGCACGGTTTCGTACAGTAGACCGCTGTATGAAGACCATCTGAATGGCACTTGTTGATACACGAGTGACCGCATGGAAGTCGCCGTCCGCAAAGAATATCGCACCCGGCCTCTGGTGAAACTCTGGAAAAGTCATCAGGGGTGGTGACTTGAAGTAGCGTGTCCGGATGGCGGGGACAGCAAAGCTGGAGGTCCCTGCCAACATTGCCCTTTTTCCTGAGCATATCTAATACACTGCCCCACATGGGCACGTGAGAGGATGTCTCGGTGTTGCCGATAATGTACATCCCGTGCTGCGCTCGGGATAACAGGACGTTGATACGGTTTGAAGTCCTCAAGAAGCCACACTTACGTTGCTGATTGCAGCGTACCAGTGAGACAATAACCACCTTAGCCTCTTCGCCCCTGCCACAAATAGTCAGTTTTATACATGTGATAGCGTGTAAAGTTTAACGAACTGGAAATTGTCACATGTGGCTAGCCGGAGCGATTGAAGCAAAGTACTCTTTCGCACTCCTGAGCGTGGCGGGAGGCGAGCCCTGGTGGCGACTTCTGAGGTCATCTCATCTCCGTTCTCTTTGTAATCGTGATCGTCGAGAACCAGTTCATCACTGTCTCTGTCGTTGATGACAATTTCGGCGAAGGCGCTCAAAGAGCGTCGCAACTTTCTCAACTGTCCGAGGTAAGGTGTCAAGACCGCGATATCGGAGGCTTCGTACACGCCTTGTCTGACCAAGTGCCTGACAAGCGCAAAAACCACGTCGACTTCGTACTTGTTGGTGCGCGATGTGGTGTCGGAAGCTGCACTCTCTCCGTCTTCGAGGTGGCTGTGGTCGAGCCAGAAAAGCCTCTGCCGCATTCCAGAGACCCCTGGGTAGTCGGAAACCTGGGGAGAGTCCTGTAGATTCGGATATAACGTCGAACGGATGAGTGCCGAGATCGAGGGGTGCATGCGCCGCTGAACTTCGAGCGTGACATACGGGACGGCCGAATCTTCACCACCCTCCGGGCTCACAAGACGCTCGAAGAGTGAAACATTCAACTTGATCTGCGATTGCGGATTCTCGCATGATAATTCGTAGTTTTGCGCCTTAGGCCTCAGCTGTTGATGGTCACCGATCAGTATCGCATGCTCGATGGAAGGAAGCAGCGCTGTCAGCATGTGTGCTTCCAAGACCTCGCCTGCCTCTTCTACGAGCAGTACTTTACTGTTGAGCCTGCGTAGGAGATTGAGGTTACGTGCCAGTCCCGAAGTCGTGACACCGATGACATTCGCATTGCTGAGTACGCGAAGATCAACTTCAGCACGGATTTGATCGAATCTGGCCTTCGCATCTCCATACGCCTTGTGGTTTGCAAGCAGAGACCTCTGGATGGGTTCGGCAATAGCTTCTTTCCATGTCATGTGCAATCGTTGTCGCTGTACTTTCGTGAGTGAAAAAATGTCGATGCTGCCACCCTTTTGAGGCGTTGACGGCGACTGCAGACTACCTTGAAGCCACGCCGCTAGGCCTCTGGCCGCTTTTTTCGACTTCACTACTCGAAATCCACTTGCGTCAATCTCAGGCTCGGAGAGCTGAGAATGGTACGCTGGATATTCCTTCTCGAGGAATGACAGCATCGATGACTCGGAATACGCATTACGTAGCTGAGTGAGATTGTTGTTCATAGACCTTCCGTACCGCTCAAGCTCGCTCTTGCATTGCCAGCGTTCTCTCTTCTCCAGCTTCGTGAGACTTTCGTTTCGCGCAACAGTTCGGAGATTCAGGGGGATCAAACGCTCACTCTTAGAGCGTGAGCCGATACGGATAATTTGTTTCACGCTAGCGTCCACCAGATGCTCGATAATTTGATCAAGCGCATGGTTCGTGAAGGTGACGCAGAGAACCGGACCTAGACTTGCAGTTGCTTTGTTCGCCATGAGAACTTTCATCAATGCTACACCAGTGTAGCTTTTCCCCGTACCGGGAGGCCCCTGGATCAGTGCCATCGACTGAGATAAGGTCGATATCAAGGCCTGGGCCTGCGCGTTGTCGAGATTTGTCTGGTTGCTGAGCGTACTTGCATCCATGGGGCAGTCAACGTCCAGCTCTAATTTCTGACCTTCGGAAGACAGAGTCGATAGGTTGTAGCGAAAGTTTCGCTTTTTCGTGTAAGCCGGTTTGCCGAATCTCTTGCCTTGCTTGGCATCTTCAGTTGGTGCGAGTAGCTCGGGAAATGGCAAGTCTCTCGACTGGGTCATCTGCTGCAAGGCAACAAGGGTGTGTTGAAATGCTGGCAACAGCACTCCTGGGAACTCCAACAGTGAGAATGAAAGCTCAGCACCTGACTGCCCGTGACCGAGACCGAACCGAAAGAGCACGGTTTCAATGTCTGCTTCAGTATGGTTCGCCAGCTGCACAACGGCATACGCGACATTGCCATCTCCAGAACGTGGATAACGCTTCTCAATGGGACTCTCCGTCTTCGTGATATTCAACTCCGATCCAGTAGGAAGTGCGGTAGTAGCTACAGTCAAGAAGACGGCTACTTGATCGGATCCGAGCAACATGATCAAGGCTTCCGGACCAAGTCTCTTGGATTCATCCCACCACTCCTGTCGCTGGGCTGCGGTCTTGTCGTCAAGTTCGTGAGGTTGGGAAAACTGGAGGACACAGAGCATCCCTTTACGCTCGTCGAACTCAGCATCAACAAGCCGGACATGGTGATAACTGTGAGTCCGAGCCCCAGATTGCTTGGTGACCATGCTCTTCACTCGGTGATCGTGGATACGATCGAGTTCAACTTTCGCCGCGTCACGTAGCTGTCCGACGGTATCCTCACGGATCAGGCGGAATTGTCTGTCCAAGAGACCGATTACGCCTGGTAAATGCCATGTCGAAGGATTGCTCCCTGGTAAATATTCTGCGCGGTCGCCCAAAATTTCCCCTAACGTGGGCAGAATCTGGATGTCTTCGATATTTTCGAAGTCATTGTCGTGACGGGCACCTTGCTCAGACAGATCACCTGGCTGATCTGCCGATAGCTCGAACGTGGGTCTTGGTTTATGTGTCTCATCTTGCTTCTTGTTTTCCACAACCTTGATGCTTCCACCTAAACCCAAGCGCAGGCACATCTTTCTGTGGTATTTCAGAGAGTTGCCACTCAGCGCGTGATCGACCGCAAGCGCAATGATAGTCTCTACGACAGCGCGCAAATCGTCATTGACCTGTGCAGTAGTATTGGCCTCCAGCATTGCGGATAGTGCAATCAAACATGGCTCAAAGTCGGCTGCGGCCTGTTCATCATCGTACGTCAAACCGCGAATGACCGCTCCAAAGACCGATACTGAGCGAAGACCGTTCACTCCGTAAAGGTAGTTGAGTAATGTGGCGTGCCGTGTTTCCAGGACCGAAGAGGATAGTACGGTCTCGTGTGCGACGATGCGCATGAAGGGAACAAGTTGCTCTTTGAAGACCACTTGTAGCGCATCATCGATCAAGTCGTTCCAGTTTCGGTTCAGCATTTCGCCCAGACGAGCGAGCCCTCCTTCGCTTGACAGAGTTGTGATAACTTCCTGCACAGTATCGATGTTGTTGACAAGTGTCAGTGCTTGTTGTATGAAGCACGGAAATGCTCTTCCAAATGGCTGCGCCCTTTGGATGTCCCGTTTCTCTTTCTTGACGTCAAATCGCCACCGTACAAACTGATCATACGCCGAAGAAGGCCGACCGCTTTGGGCTCTATGATCCTGGATGGCGCTGCTTGTCTGCACGATAGGATTGTCGTGTGAGAATCTGCATTCGGGGCCACGGCGACACTCTCCCTTTGCGAATTCGTGACAGAGTTTCTTTGGTGCTTCTTCATGACTGTATTTGCATGCTCTGCCAAACCGACAAGTGCCGCTTTGGAAGTACCGACATCGTTGGTTCTGTATCGCCATACTAGCATGAGATTGGTCCTATGTTCTTCAAGTTGGTTCGATAGAAAAAGCGTGTGAAGGAAAGCAGTTGTGTTGGTGGGAGATTGGGGAGCAAGTAGATATGCTGTCGCCACTAATGACAAGCTAGTTACATAGTACAGCAGCATGAGCGGCCACTAGCGTTCAATCGTAGATGACTTCGAAGTTGCGTTCACTTGGCGGCGCAGCAATCCGGCATCCCTGCAGTATGCATGTGGTTGACTTCTCGACCGAAGCTCATGGCACCAAGCTATCACGGTGTTTATGCACGAACACGCGAGAGTACCAGTGAAACTGCCCCCCGTCGTCACTGATCATTTTCCTGGTCTCGTGTTATTGTCGAGCCAGGTTTGCGTGTACTTAAGGTACGCCAATATTTGACGAAGTCCACTGATTCAACTGTCGCTGGCAGTCACGCCGAATTGAAGTCTAGATAAGCGCGCACCACGTTTCAGCTATGTGGTTTCCGGCAAACGTGGAGAGTGCCACTAGAACCGGCCTGTGTTCTTGCGTTCGTTGTTGTGTGTCGAGTGAGATCACTTTTTGGACAGGTGCAGGTCCTCCCCGCAGCAAGCCTCCTGTGCTGACAGCGAGCTTCATGCATATGACAGCGCTTTATCACTCAGCTTGTTTGGACGTACATATGTTCCATGCATGGTGCATGTTAACAGGATGTGTATATGAATCAATCATCAAGTAGACTAGTTCTAAAGTTGTTGGAGTCACGGAGCTTTAACTCTGAGGCAGCTGAAGAAAGACTATCTCATCCTCTTGACGCATTTTGTTCAGATCATTCGGGAATAGGAACTCGCTACTGGCAATTTACGACCACTCAAGTCGAGGAAATTGTCACATAACCTGACCACCAGATGCGCTCATCGTCTTGGCGTTGACCCTCCCACTCGAGACTTTCCAACAATTTGCCATCCAGCAGACTTCCCATTTGCGTTTTTTCAATTCCTTCGCCATTACGTCTGATTTTCGACAGGAAGACTTTGAGGAAACTCACTGGACTGCTCCTCATATTAGACTCTCCACCCGGCTGACCTTGCGCATCACGAAGTATGAAGCCGTCTGCGTCCACTTGCCAACCATCATGCTCCATCTCGCTTGTAAGTCTACACGAAGAAATACCAAGAAATCGGCAGGTATCGAGATAGTCGGCGTAAGAGCTCATGTAGAGCTGACCAGCGAATAGACTCAGCTGTGTTGTCAGTGCTCGTGGAATGGCCGGTGGCGATCTGCTGGCTGAAACGGTATAGAGCGCTAGATCATCAAGTGCGGTATAACCTTGGTTCGTACGCGGTTTGTATGCGTGCAATGCATTTGCCGAATCTTCCATGCACACATGCAGGAGATTAGCCTCATACGGACTGATTGCCATGAATGACTGAATCTTTCCGTCGTCGTAAGTATATCTTGTGATTATCCAGCTGACATGTCGCTGAAATGCGTCACTTGTACCGAGGATGTCGGACCGCGTAATCGTAGTGGCGAAGTCGGCGGATACCAAAAGTTTTCCTTCTGCCGCAAGTTGTGATAAATCGATTTGACGTGCGATGCTCAGACGAGCCAGTGACTCAAAAGCGGCCATGTAACCTTTCGAAGAACTTGGAATGGTGTCACCCAATGCGAAACGTTTTACGTCGGGGTGTAGGTAATGCACAGCAGGTTGTGCCGGCGGCGGCCTCTGAACTTGCCTCTCGTGTTCAATCTCTGGGGACAGCTCGCGCTCTTGCTCTTCATGTAAAACGCTTGAGCCGAAATTGAGCTGGCCAAATTCGCGACAGCGATCCACGATGGCCCTCGAAGTCGTTTGAAGCCCGTTTGCTGGGGGAGCATCAACCGGCTTGTTCGAATTGCGTTGTGGCCGATAGCGCTGTTCAAGTGTTTGAGACTCTTCCTCCAGGAAGTGTGTCGCATGGGATTCGTTAAGTGATGTCTCGCCGTTCTCCGTTATCTGTTGCCACAAGTCTTGTTGTCGTATGAACCGTTCACCTTGTGCGGCCCATAGAGGAACATTTCGATGCATCTCTCTGTGCGTCTCTGATATAGACCAAAGGATCACATCGGACACCTCAATCTCGTTACCGGGATTGCAATCCATGCTCCTTATCCTGTCCTGTATCTCAGGTGGAACACAAAATGCGACCGTCTGACCGTGTCCAAGTCTCCTCATCCGCATGCATGCCTGAACAAGACGATCCTTGGTGAGATTGGCGCCGAGAGTCACCGCGGCCCTGTAGTGAGCAGGAAGTTTAATGTCAATTCCACGCGTGTGACTCTCGTCGAGAAATACAAGACAAGAGTCCAATCGGCTTTCGAACGACGACACATGCAACAGATCAATGCGGCCCTCACGGTCAACAACGCAGAGCTCATCTTGGGTGTTGACAAACACCACCGCTTCCTTGTCTGTCTGTGACAACTTAAGCCATGAGGTAGCCACCTCCAAATTGGTGAGCTCGAGGATCTGAGCACCAACATCGAGGATCACCTGGACTTCCCATTGAAGCTGTACGATGGATAAAAGCAAGAAATCCGCGTCCGTAGAATTTTTGTTGTTGGGTTTCAGTAGTTCCACAGAGTTGCCGTCTTGCAGAAGATACTCAAGAACCATGGCATTTGTGTGCTTTTGCTGGTGTAGATCAACCTGTTCGACGTCCATAGGGAGTAAGTACCTTGAGTCGTTGGTGCCCGAAAACCCTGTCATCAGTTCGTTCCTTTGCTTGCCGATGTCCCATCCTGAAGCCGAGAGCTTATGGGTGAACTCCATCATCTCTTTGGGAAATACGATGTGGGACAAGAAGTAGTCTATCGTACCCTTGCCACGCCGTAGTGCTGGGAACAGATCTTCCACGCATTGAGGGCGGTCTTTGAGATTGACACCTTGAAGCTGCCTGAAGTAGTATGGCAATTGGAAGGCATCGTTCACCCAGGTCTGATATTCGATGTCGGCTTGGTCCGAGTCAATGAGATGTGTCAGAGCCGTGAAAAGGTCCTCATCATCCAGTCCTTGATAGTAGTGACATAGTGATGTCAACAACAGGACCACGTCCGGGTGGCTGAACTCTGATCGAAGGCTCGGACTATCTTTCGCGCGATACGGGACGGCCAATCTTGTAGATGGTGTTCGCGATGCAAGACCATAGTTCACGCGCCAACGCTTCTGACAAAGGCAGAAGAGCAAGACTCCTCCGGCAAAAATACCTCTTAGGAGTAGTAGTGGAGCTTTTGTTGTGTCTGTCCAAAAGACCCCATCCTCGACCGCGCTGATTTCATTCTCGCTCAGTGCAGGTTTTGTGATGTAACTGTACACGGCTTTGCGAACCTTCTCGGACTGTCGAGATACTTGTAGACCGTTCAGCCCACTCTCACATATCTCCTTGGCCACTCGGCTCACCAATGTGGAACCGCTAGCTGTGCCGAGGATGCGGACGCGTGGAAACTCACCAGCTCGAACTGGATGAACCTCGAGTGAATCGGGCTCCTGTTCGGCAACCATCGGTGCGATTCTTCTAATCACTTCAAACACCTGCTGGATGATATACCAGCGATCCGGGCTCATCTCAATCGAATTCTGCGTGCCCATTGTGTATATGAGCTCGAATCGAACACTGAAATTCTCGTCGCTCTCATCAACGATATCGCGAGCATACTGACTCAAGAAATCTTGAGTCCTCATGAGCTGATGACCGGTCTCCTCATTGCCAGAGATATAGCATTCGGGAGCCATGAGTTTGAAGGATAGGAGGTGCTCTGGCTGCACCAGTAAGGTGCCTCGATTCGCCACACACTCATGCAACAAGTCATCGACGATCTTGGCGGCTCCCCTGTCCAGAGCCAACGCCCTCGAAAAAGGCAAGTGGTAGATCCGGCGGTCGGCTAGACCTCCAAGCTTGGAGACAAGCATTTGAGCCATCTGCTTGGACTGCGGTTTTCCTACAACCACGCGCACCAGCCGGTGGCCGTCTGCTAGATTGACAGCGACCATCGGGGCGATGACGCTGGACTTGCCCTCTCCCATGTTCAACTGCATGACAGCATTGCCGCAACAGCTTGGCTGCTGCATCTGCCTGCCGATGTCTGTTTGAACATCGCGAATGATGATTCCACTTTCAATCTCCATCAACAAAGATTCTGGCTGATCGTGAGGGCTCCAATTCGTGTGACCATTGTATTGCAGTTCCTTGATGAAATCATCCATGTTGGGCGCATGAATAAGATCCGCCAGTCGCTCTGCCCGCTGAAGAGCGGTGATGGCGATGCCGTATGCTATGATCGTCTCTCTCCAACTGTTCGGGAGATTGCTCCAATGAGTGCATGAGAGCTGTCGAAGAAGCAAGGTGGGTGAGATCCGCGGGTACTGTTGTACCTTCTGTGCAATCGATGCTGGCGGGGAGCTGCTCACAGATGTGATCATTGTTCCATACACGCAGGCAACATAATCCTTGCAATCTTTCAAGTATTGGCCAACCTCCTTACTCGTTGCCCCGATGCCGATGAAAGAGTGTTTGCCATGCGTCAGTAAGGCTTCTAAGCTGGTCTGCAAATCTGAAGCGTATTTCTTCTCGTACTCGGATCCCCCATGTGAGTCTCTCATGATCTGAATTAGTGAGTGCAGGCGGAAGGTCCCAAGTCCAGCGTGCGTCTTCTCCGTCTTGGCAGGACGAAGTTTCTTGCTTTCCTCAAAGGCCAGAAGCCGGGGAGCCCGCACGGAGAAAAGGTGTTGTACGGTGATGTGGCCGGATAAGCTTGGGGCCCTTGTCGCGCTGAGTGCCACAACATGCCCTATGCCGATCTCGCGATGTGTCAAAAGATTCATTCCGCGCACGACGTGCTCCAAGGAGTCGTAGAGTAAGCAGTTGTCATGCCATGCTTTGAACTGCGTTCTGGCAGCATCCATTGCGCCTCCAACATCTATGTATGTGGAGGCATTGGTGGTGGGACGCAGTACAAGATGCTCACAAGGCCACTGCACTTCAAGCATTGCAATGAAGTTATTGACGGCAGATTGACTTGCACACTGCCATGCTTGGTCTCGGCGATTGAGGTAGGACGTGTGTTTTTCATTCCTCCATCGCTGCAAATGGTATTCGGGACATTTCTTCACACGCCGCGTGTTGGCCTGGACGATGCGTTTGAGTTCAGCCGTGGAATAACGCCTGCCTTCTTGGATGTGAAACCTCCTCACTATAGGCAAAGGAATCCCTGCAATGCTCCTAGATTTTGAGAACATAACAAAGATCTGTACCATGCGGCAATCGGCATCGTCAAGCGGAAAAGCGAGACCTGCAAACCAACCCATGAGAGTGTAGTCGCGCAGGCCCACGTTTTGCGATGCTTCCAGGGTGTTACAAATGCTTGGTAGTCTGGCAAGGATGAAATCAAGCCCTTCATCCAAGTAAACAGCATCGTACCGCAGTTCATCCGTGTAGGCACGTGTCTCAACCCCTTCGATGTCAGGAAAGGCAGACATCCTGCGCCACAAGTCATCAATCGTTGGTACTTCCCAGTTTGTGTCGTCGCCAATACGGTGCATAAGGCCAGATATGTGCATGGCCTTCTTAGCACGCTCAGAGTTGATGTTCCGATCACGAGGCCTGTACAACGCATCATACTTGACAGTGTGATTCTCGGCGCCAAATCCAGACACTCTGAAACACGAGTCTCGGATGATGTCTCGATCCCGGAGATGTTCATCAAGTTGTGGCAGGCGCGGAAACTCCAATTCAATATCAGGGTACAAGAAACCGATCCTTTGCGCCTGCTGGAAGATTTCGTGCACTTCAACCCTGAGTCCAGAATGCTGAGCCAAGGGGGAAAGTTGAGAATCCCAAGAGACACTCTGCATTACACGCTCATGAATGGGATAGAATTGGTGGCGATGACTCAAACGTGCGATGTGTCCCAAGATATCGACATTAGGCTGGGAAAGCTGACTGAATGATCTGACTGCAGCTGACCTTAGGATCGATAGACTTTGCTCAGTACCAGTCACGCCCAGGAATGGGTCTGGGAGAAAGGAAGACGTCAAAGCATGGATATACGCCAGGTATAACTTGCATTGTAGATCACCGTTGTCGATCAGACGCCCGAGTTGAGGGTCGACACGCAGAGCATGTACTCTGGCCGTCGAAATGTCATCAACGCTCACGGCGATATGCCCTCTATCCTTGACGTATGATACAGTCGATTCCTTGACAAGCAAAAGCTGCTTCCCTGTTGCTGACTTCAGCAGGATTTTATTGCGAAAGCCGACCAGTGTGCCGATGGTCTGGAGATAGTCAACGACCATGCCTCGGAACTCTTTAGAGCGAAGAAGCGAACTGCCGTTCCTCAGATGAAAATTCAATCGAAGTGCAGGAATTGTAACCAAGAGCTGACCGATCGAGGACTGTGAGACGCAGTGAATTCCTCTACGTCTCATTAGCGGTCTCAAGATATCGGCAACTACCGTTGATGTTGCCTTTTGCATGCCAATGACGGCATCAGGACCCTTTGAGAGCCGCCAGTCTCGTGAATTTTTATCCTTGGCCAAGATCCAATTTGTGGCGACATCAGAAATCCAAGATTTTTCAAGAGGACGAAACTCGATCTTTCCACTCCCATGGTTGTACCAGTGGACGTAATCATCCAAGAAGGATTCTGGGAACATGTTTGCCATTAAATGGCGAGGAATTGTTTCAGACACGCCGTGGCCACTGTCTGAATCATTGGCGTTGGCAGTCCGTACAACCAGCCGATCTCCAGCATAACCATCTGAATCATGCATGCCGAGTTGCACTACACAACTTTGAAAACACCTCTTGGTGGAGAAATCGAATCCAGGACTGGATCCCGGCATTACCTCCACGACGGCCTGACCAAACAAGATGGAATACAGCCTTTGCTCACGATAGCTTTTCGGGGGTTGATCTAACGGCAATCCGTTTACGAGAATCTCCCCATCCAGAGAGTTGTAGTGTACTTTCAAGCCTGTTGCCGTTGTAGTTGTGAGCCAGTTCCTGGTAATATCAGACACTGACATCCAGCCAGTACGCCCAGGAGCATATGCTGACCAGGACTTCGCCACCGCATCGTCAAGTCCGCTCTGGTATCGGACGAGCATTTCGTGACTTCGATGAAGCGTTCGTTGATGTCTTAGATGTGGCAATAGCGACACCTGGCCCTGCTGCGCGTTGGTGTTTCTCCCTTGCTGAACGATGATTGAGCACTGCACTAAGGATGACGTGCCGGCTGTCGAGCCCAACATGGTTTCCAGGTGCATGTCGTCCACATCGAAGGTACCCACGCAGACCATTGCAATCTCAACACTCTTCTGGACGAATGCCATCCGGACTTCATGGCTGAATGCCGCATATGCCCTGTCGCGGAGGTGCCCCAACCACCCCAGTGCGATCATTCGTATCTGTGCCAACAGTGTCAAGCAGCGGCCTACCGATGAAGTGTTTAGGGACAAAGCACGTCTCAGGATCGTCGCGAAGAGACCTAAAGCTTGAGCAGACTCCCAATTTTGCTTTACCCTACCGATGGCCGCTTCTGTCTGATCGATCAGAGATTTGACTTTTGCATCGTCCGAGAAAAACTCATGTGCTTCTCGCAGTACTGTGTCGTTGGGAGGTCCAGTCTGGTAGATGCATTGGAGGAAAACCAAAGTCGTAACTTCTTTTTTGAAATCTACGCTCGGCATTGCAAGTTGCAAGATCATGTTCGCCCACTGGATATGATGTCCAAGCGGAATACTGGCAAGCTCTTTATATTCTTCCAGAGACATGTCGGTAGGGCAGATGTCTTGACTTGCAATGACATGGTTCGGAGGAGGCCCGTCGGGCGAGCATGATGGGCGAAAGACATATCGCTGTAGGTGCTTATTTGGTAGCTCATACGTACACATCCTTGCGACGGTCTCCGGATGATGTAAGATTCCAACGTAGCGACGGCTACCTGCATCATAATACTGGTAGCGCAGTCCGTTCGCAACGCAGACTTCAGACGTTTGCAATGCTGAATTGACCCTTTTCGAGCGGTAATGGGACACAATGAATGGCTTGCACTCAGAAAGAAGGTCGATCCGGTGGGTCTTCGATCCCCGATATTGACTGTTAGAGAGGTGCGGGTCCGATTGTGAAAGACGATAGCAATGTGGCGTGCTCAACTCCTCGCGGTCACCCCTCAACACATCTTGCAACAGATGAAACCTGAAGTCTCTCCAGAATGCGAACCAGTCGGGTACATCAAGCTCGAAAACAACGACTTGAGCTTCCAGGTCGTTTTCTGGCAGTGGCCATTCATGGACAGAGACCTTCAGATCATCGCGCTGCTCACGGTACGAGCATTTCGCACAGTCATTCCTGTGCCTCTGAACCGTCTCAGGGGGATCCATCCAGTCGTCGACGACAACTGTCACATAAGCACATGACGCGCGGGTGTAGAGGGCATTCAGCCGACGATACTCGTCTTTCGCAGCTCTGAGTTCGGTCAACTTGGCTTGCCGCGAATCTTCAGCTTGTCGAACAATGGCGCGAAGAAGATCCTGATGGGCTGCAGATCCGTCGAAGTAACGATTGGCATACCCCTGCGGAGTGGTCATGTCAAAAAGCTTTTGCGCTTGTTTATATCGTGACAAATCGCGTCGTCGTTGCAGATGCTCCTCAATCAACTTCAACCTCTCCATCTGCTGGTGAAGAGGTATCAATAAGCTCTGGAGTATGTCAAGAGGAACACCCGGATCATAATCTGTGAGTCGTGGGTCGATTTCTGTGGCTATCTTATCGCAAGCAACCCAGAGCTCCATTATTGTCAGGATCATCATAGATATCGCCTCTGGATTGTCACAGTAGTGTCGGCCAACAAGACTGTGGTACTCGGTCATCAGCTCGTGAAGCTTCGCACAGGATCCTTCCCGGGTGTTTGACAATGTCCAGGAATCGATATTGCATCCAATCCAGTGCTCGAGCTGCTGCAGATTCGCCGTAGTGTAAGTGCAATCTTTCGACTCAAAGCCGGAAACCTGAGGCAAGATGTTGGAATTGAATACGACTAGATCTGAGGATGGCGAGAATTCTACTGGTCCGCGGCCTTGCTTTCGAGAGTGGATATTCTCAATGTGTCTGTCGAGTAATGGTAAGGAAACAAGCGTGTCTGTTTCACACGACAGATTGACAAGACTACCGAGATCCAATTTCCGACTATGCTGCTGCTGAGTATCTTCCCACTGGTCGGAAAGAATCTTGGCGGCTTTTTCCAAGATAATTTCTGCAGGCTTGATCAGAAGCTGGTTCACGGCCTTCTCTTTGTTGTGTTCCGTCATCGAGTACAACTTGCACATTCTGCGAACGATTTTGGCGTTCATGGTGTGTAGGATCTCTGGAGCAAGGTTTCCCTCTAACGAAGATTGGAGAATTTGGCCCATAAAGAAAACCATAGTCTCCTTGTACAGCAGGCGTGATCCATCGGGAGATCGTTCTAAGGTAAGCTGGAGTACGACGCGGATGAGAAGCCACATCGGGCATCTTCTCCACGGCACCTCTGCATCCTTCCAAAGAACCTCTTCCCTGGTGTTTTTGGAAATAGCGGATACGGAAATGAGGTTTCCGAACCCTCTCAAGAAACCAAAGAGTAGCTCGGAGATAGCCGCTGGGTGGGCGGTGTCACGGATCTCTTCGTGATGGCCTCGTGCCTTCTTCGACTGGGGCTGCATACCTGGCACCGGCTGTTGACACATCGTGGAGAGCATGTTTGCCACTGCCGGTATGAAGTTTGCCATGTCCGTTGTGCCTAGGTCAATCTCCACGGCGAGTCCAGGGAAATCGCGGACCAAACGACCCCGGGTTCCCATCACAGCCTCGTTGCGTGGTGACAGTTCAAATTCTTCAAATACCAGATTGCCGCGCTGACGAGTGACGACGATGGCAGCATTCTGCGAGCGTATGTGTACGGGTATGGTATGACCCTCGCCAAGTGTCAGAAGCCGTTGCGAGAGAACATGCTCGCTCGTAGCACATCCGGATAGGCTGTTCACAGCTTGGAGATTCTCAAGAGCGACAACAGCATATTTGATGGCAAGAGAGCCTGGCAAGATGTCCTCGATTGCCCTCATTGCAGCGATCATTGCAAGCAGCAAAGAAGAGTCGCTGGTATCGTCGGCTTCCTGCGGCAACTGAGGGGGAAGAAAAACATGGTGAAAGATACGTTGCAATTTGTCCTTCTCGATTTTGGCTTGCATCTTCAGTAGAAGTATATCCTTCTGTCAGAAAGGTAGCAAGGAAGTGCTCGTCGAATATGGTGCGGGCCACTCGCTCGTTATATGCGAAGGTCTGGTCTAGAAGATCTCGTCCATCCAGCAGATATTATCCGTGACGGCGGGATGCACACCCCCAGCGACACACCGCAGGTGATCGACCTTGTCTAGATCAGGCATGCATGCCTGTGTTGGCGGCAGACTCAACTTCGGTAGTAAGCCTTGCAGACCATTCGACCAATCCACTTGTCAAGCTCACACACTGCAGATAGTTCGCGAGTACCCTGGTCGACTTTCACTTTGCATGGAGGATTGAGCACAACCGAGCCTTGTCTGAGCTTACTTGCAACGCAAGGTGGGATTATCATCACATCATCTGCTTCATTGCATATCGGCGATTTCATTCCGTGGTGCGTCTAAAGGCAGCTTGGAGCTTTGACTCCCAGACACGTCTTAGGGCACTTAGCAAGATAAAGTATAATGGCGCTGGATCTACGACCAATCAATCAGATCTCCTTCACGTTATGTAGCGATCCCAAATCTAAGACAGGTCACCAGGAATCTTGGCGCGGTGTTTCGGCCGTGAGATAATGCGTTGAGCTCTACATGGCTTCACTATTGCAAATGACGCATGAGGTTCAAAAGGTACCTGCACGTAGTACTATCGTGCAACTTGACAGTGCCGTAATCTACGTATAGTCTCTTGCCGTAACAGATCCTGACCGCTCTCGCGTCGCCAAAGCTTGAGGACCATCTCAGTTCCGACCCGCTCGCATACCAATGCAAATCTGCCATCGACAGCGCCTGAAGCCGACTGAGATGCCTGCCACCGTATCTGTTCAAGTAATGCTATAAAACAGGCAATCTCGTCTTCATGCTGTATCTGCCAGATTCTCAAGTCGGATTCGACATTATCTTCGAACACAGCGTCTGTCTCGAAGCGCCCGCGTGTGTGACGGCCAAGGTAGAGCCTTCGACGTCCGGACAGCCACATCTGGATCATAATGTCATCCAAAGATTCGTTCTTGTGGTCTCGTGATTTGATCTCGATTATACAATCGAAAGTATGCGTCGTCCCGACGTCGACAATGTCTAAAGGCGGCGCTGAATCTTCCTGGATGTCATTTTGGGAAGCCCCTGCTACTGCTGAATCTGGCCCTTGATTGGTTGCCGGCATGTCAGAGTAAGGGATTTGCCGCTCCAGCTTTTGCGAGCAACGGCAGTCAAGTGCATCTGCCTCGAACTGGACGATAAGGTTCAGGTCGCCCAAAGAGTATGAGATCACCCTGTGGTGGCTGGAGGATTTCGACAACCGTCCTTCTTGCGTGGTACATGAGGCTTCAAACCCCCGTCCATACCCTCGGCATAGCGAGGTCTGACTCATGTTGTCCTGCAGCGGTTCCCATCGCGTCATCATCAGGGTGGTACTGCAGGACTCCATATCAATTCGAAATCCTTTGCTTTGCTTTCCACGAGCAAAGTCAAAGACCTTCCGAAGATTGTTAAGCCCACAGAGTATGTCAATTCCTTGCAGAGAGAATGCGGGATAGAGCTTCAAACATGCTTGCGCAAGAGGCTCTAGGCGAAACTTGTACAGCTTTGGGCGTGATCTGTCGTGAGAGGAGTTCGCGAACGTGAGAGCGTCTGGCTGTAAGACAAGCGGCATTTGTGGCGTTGTAAATCGATGTGGTATGCCTGGTCAGGTCAGTCGCGGTTGTACAGGTAGTACTACTTCATCGTACCTGGAACTCCGATAGTCGGCCTCTCTGCAGTCAACCAATCGTAGCTTGTGATGTGTTGGAGATTGGTCAAGGTGGCGGATTGTCTGGGAGTCCGTGACTTTATCAACATGAATGTGTAGATTTCGTCGGGCAAGTTGTCGTGTAATAGAGTCACTCCTTCGAGTACCTGTGGTCTGTGTAGATACGCACATCGATCTCCACGCGGACATCCTCCAGACTCTTCCCAATGAAAACAGGGCGTCATTTCCGGTGGGGGCCGAGACGCCCGCCAACTGATATCGTGAGAAAATCGACAACGATTTCCGAAGCGACAACTTCCTCTAGAGGAAAAGTTACGACATGGTGCCCGAGGCGCAGTGGACCAGCCGCGTTCCATGATGGCACATTGATTGCCGTGGTGAACACTTGAGAAAACTCCAGCAGGTATACTGTCGCAAACTCATCTCATTAACTAGTCATCAGGATGCCATGCACACAGCACATGAACTCTACGGAGGGCCACATCTGCACGTACTACGGCCAGTGGAGAGGACGGAACTTGGACATTCCAGTGCCACTGATCCTGCTCCACGCATCGAGACTGTGCCTCTAAGACTCGCGTCTGCAGCCAGTTCTGCCACTCCAGACGCAGTGCTACCCACGGTCTTGTTGTCTTCCAAGCTCAGCTGAGGCAGCTGCATGCAGTCATATTGGGCATCCTTGCAGCTTCAGTTGAGGGCCGTTAATTCAAGCGGGGTTGTGTGGTAATTCGCCATGCTGGAATCAATTATAAGCCTGGAGGCAGTATGTCACGGCAGCATGGTAGCAGAGAGTCAATAATGAGGCGGTCCTTTGAAAAGCCGAGTTCTGCGCTAAAGTGCCGCACGGCACTTTAGCGCGATAACGCATATCAATTATGCTGGAGTGGGGCGTGTGTTACGCTGCATATGCAATTGAAGCCGCAGACAGTAGTGTCTTCAAGGAGAAGAGGCACTCTATGCATGCTGACGTCTAGCAACAACGCATTGCAAACGAACATAAAATTCATCTCATACGATAGCTCGAATCGCAGTCCGCATTTACTCTGAACATTTCGCGCTTCTAGAGCTCTTCGCAATGGCTGGCACCAGAATCGACACACCGTCTACGGATGCATCGGTGGACGCAGACACCGATGTCGAGGGCTTCATTATATCTGAGGATTGGAGCGTGAAGGAATACACCCTTGGCAAGGCATTCTTCCAATTCACCTTGCTAGCGGACCTGGTGTCGTCATCGGATGCCGACGAAACTTGGCCTGAATTTGACGTTCGTGGAACCCATTTCCGGAGCTGCAAATTTGCTGACCCTCAGCAGTCGAGGTTGTCCGAGATTAAGAGGGAATTTCCGTACAAGGCAGTCGCTTCGATTGTCCAACGAAAGATTCCACGAGACCTATTGCGCAACGGTACCGATGACCATGAGGAGCTCATGTCAGTATTAGGAGCCATTTTTCGCGGTAAAGATGCGAACCTAAAAAGCTGGGTCACGGAGATCATCAAGCAACGCGAATTCTACCAACAAGACCGACACACCAAAAGCAGAGAGGAGCTCTCGATGCAATTTCCAAAGACTGACCATGCCACAACGCCCGCAGCTAGTGGGGAACATATTTCATCACTGAAAGAATATGGTGACAAGTTTGGAGAGGCACCGAAGTATAATGAAGTCAAGATCCAGATGCAACCACCATTGTTTCAATCGGAACTTTCATTCAAAGGGCAGATCTTTGTTGCTGTTGGAAAGTCAAAGAAAGCCGCACGGCAGGACGTGGCTCACAAGGCGTGCAGAGCTTTTGCAGTAACAGTGGGGGATCAGAGCCATGTAATTATATCATAGTTGCAAACAACGTACTACGTCTATGATCCCAATCATATCCCAAAGCCGACATGGCAAAAAAGGCCCTATATCGTCACGATGCGTGTCTTGGCGCATAGATGACTACCGTAACGACAGTGTTGACTGTGGTCTCCGTCCTATAATTTTCGCTGACCAGTTCGCGTCCTCGTGAATTTGCAAGTCCTTTTTTTTTTTTTTTTTAATCATACTGCATTCAAGCTAAATAGCTTATGGCACGTCGGCTATCTTCGCGACAATCTCCATGGCTTCCAGGTTTGCTCCCGCCTTGATCTTTACTCGTACAGTTCAGCTCGCCGTCCCGACTTCACCAAGCCGCCACCGCTTTTGGGCTTTATGCCCTCCTACTTTCCTGCTTTCGCCACGCTCCATCCTCCCTCTCACTTTCCTCCATCCTCCGGTAACCCCTCTCCCTCGTCTGATCTCTGGTCCAGCTTTTCAATGTCCCAGTAGTCATCTCTGTTCCCTTCTTTGGTCATTGGCCTGCCCACTTCTGTATTTCCTATGAATCGGAGGACTCCCTTAGTGGCTCCTTCACCGAACAAGCTCTCCAGGTCTGCACTGTCTCGCCTCGCGCTGATAAAGACTCTTTCCGCGCGCATCCCCCGCATCATAGAGTCTCGCTGCCTCCGCCACTTCCGACAGCGGAGTAGGAGGTGAGCGACTGTTTGGTTGCTCTCGCCGCACCACCAGCATTGCGCATCTTCGACCTTGCCGATCCTTAGCAGGTGGACCCCAGTGATCGCATGACCAGACTTGAACTGCAGGTATCGGGCTGCCACCGACTTTTTTGCATTTGCGATGTCATCGTTGATCTTGGCTCTTGGTCTCCATCTTGCCTCGACTGCTTGCTTCACGTATGACATCGAGGCCGATCGCATTTCTTTGGGCTGTTGCCTTGCTGCTCGTTGCGCCGCGGCGTTCGCCATATCGTAGCCTTCCACGTCTTCGTCGTTCGAAAGCCATGTCAGTGCCACTCGACCGCCTGCATCTTCGACACGCTGTGCATGTCTTCTGATGCTAGCAACATTCGGTAGGGTCCATTGTCCTCTGACTCCGATCGTGACCAATCCGATCCGTGACTCTGTCACGATCTCCGCGGTGCTGTTGTCTGCCTTTGAGAGTGTCGAGACGAGATTCTTCATAACCATGTCGATTGCGAACACGGCGGCGTCGGCTGTCGTAATGTGCTTACCTAGTGATGACACTCTCGTCTTCCACACCCCTCGTTCTTTCCATGCCGCTCCCACCCCGAAGCTCACGTCTTGGCTCGTGCTTACGAA
>MSJI02000956.1:24966-40400 GCA_001931905.2 Cladosporium sp. IMV 00045 | reverse complement strand
ATATTCTTCCCGGAGGACGCCCCGGCGGATCGACTAGAAGTAAAGCTAGCTACGTTAAAGTCGCCGGCTAAGTCTAGACTAGACTACTCTACTACCGCCCTAATATCGGCTAGGAAACGTAAGCGAGACCGCCTAGGGATAGTCGAGTAACTAGACTTAGACGAGGACGTCGCGACTATATAAGAGGAATAGTACCGCGCTAAAGACGGTATAATAGTAAAGAGGTCTAAAAACTAATTAATTAGGAGACTTCCTACTTCCGATAAGCTAGTATCGTTAGATTCCTTACCTTAGTTAACGTAAAGCTCTACCGGTTAGTACGATAGTATCTCCCCTTAATATATAGGTATATTAGGTAACGGCTCCGGTAACGACTCTACTTATAACGGTCCGGGTATCGCGTTAGTCTTTAGTAAATTCGTCGACTTATACTAGGAACTAAGGTCGGATAATACCGATACTACTAGGATATCGGTACGCTACTACGATTCTTATCGTGTCTTCGTTTTACGTGCTCTAGCTTCCTTAGAAGCCGATCTTATCCCGTATATCTATAGGCTTAAGCGGATAGAATAATACTTATACGACGGTAGTTTAGTTCGACCTAGTTAGGACTACGGCGTGTCTCCGAGAAAGGCTACCCCTAGTAGGAAAGGTATTCCTCGAATATAGATAATCTCGGACTCGTCCGATAACTCGGAGCTAGACTAGTAAGTTTTATATTTATCTTTACTCGTACGAGTTAGTATTCTTTCCTACTCCGTTAAATCTATTTATTTATCCTTTACTTATCTATTTATTTTCTAATCGGTATTAATATTCCGCGATATTTATCGTTTAGTTACTTTACGATTTCATCGCACGTTACGTTTACCCTTAGACTTATAATCTACTACCGATCCGCTAATACTATCTAAATTTTTCGTTCGAAACTCTCTATAATATTTTTCCCCTAATATATTTATTACCCTTAGTCTTAATTTTTGCTTCTCGTATTCTCGTCGTAATATCTATCGATAGATTCCTATATATAGCTTAACCTTAATACTAACCCTAAGCTTACGAGTCTAGCTTACGGGGCTTTCGTAGCGGGACTTTATCGAGCGTTAACGGCTTTACTTACGAATTTATTATCGCCGTAGCGTCGCCGCTAAAATCCTAGAATAATTTATATCGATATTTATTACTAACGCGGATACTCTAGTATTTTTTTTAAACGATCGCGACCGTAGGAAGGTTATATATTAGTATATAACATATAGGTAATACCCTATAGCCTCGGAATTATATATACGTATAGATATATATATCTTATTACTTATTCGGAAAATAATATATAGGTCTATAACCTATTAGGTATTTTAGATAGACTCTTATAAAGCGATATATCGAGCGATTAGGAGTAGCTTTTAAAAAGATATCTTCTAAGAATACCTTTTTATAGAAAAAGCTATCTAAGGCTTAGGAGCTATTATAGGTATATAAGGAATATAAGAAAGGGAAGCGCGTAGTAATAAAAGGGAAGTTCGTTTTTAATATAAAGGAAATCCTCGAGGTAGTCGAGAAAGTAGAAGTAGAAGTATCGAAAAGAAAGTCGAAAAAGAAGCGAATAGCGAAAGCTATAACTCCTAAAATTAAGGATAAGAAAGATAAAAGTATTAAGAGTAGTATATCTAAAAGCGAGAGTAATTATATTATCGTAGCTAGTAAGAGATTAAATCCGAAGTAGAGAGGTTAGAATTCTATCTAAACTCCTATACTATCTAAACTCTCTTACTATAACGTTAATAGTAGTATCTCTACTATTATTAAAGACTAGCTAGCTACGTTTAGGTACTATCTTTTTATTATAATAGGCGCTTTAGTATAAGGTTTAGCTAGAATATATTATAGTTACTTATAAAACTATTATAGTTCTACCTCGAAGCGACTCCCTTTTTTAGTAGGGAATTATAACGCTCTTAGTAGGGATTTCCTATTCCGGCCTCGAATTATAACGCTCCGCTTCGTAATTCTATAAAAGTCGATAATTTTAATAACGATATACGTAACGACTAGATCTAATATAAATATTAAAAAGGTATAAAATAATAGAGCTTTACTAGTTATATATAATAGCTTAGTAAAATAAAATATAAATCGTATATTTACCTCTAACCCTAGGAGGATAGATAGACTATAACTAGAGTCTAAGCGCTAACTATTAGCTATAATCCCTAGCTTAGCTATAGTCTAGAGTAGTTCTGCGTATGTTCGTAATAATGAAGTAGATTGTCGAGATTACTGTAGCGATATTGCAATCTCGCCTGCCTCGACTCCATCCGCTTCAGCTTTCACTGTAAACTCTCCAGATGCGCCTTTTTCGGCTCGGACAATTGCGAGGACTTTTCCACTGAACGCCTTTCGCTCTGTCTCAGGGAAAGGTACAAAGTCTGTCTGGTCGCCGTTGTCTGTAGTGAGGATCTCACCAGGACCGTCAATGGAGAAGCGAACAGAATCCTCCGCATCCGGCACCACATCGCCCTTCTCGTCCACGACGGAGACAGCGACGAAGATCAGGTCTGACCCGTCGGCGTTCACAGCATTGCGGTTCTGGTACGTTGTCACGTTCAGATGGGTAGCTTCACCTGTAGTCCGGATTGTCTCCTCCGCCCACTCCTCGCCGTCCTTGTACGTCACGACACGCACCTCGCCTGCCTCGTACTTGACATCGTCCCACCGGAAACGATACTCCAGCTCACCACGCTCGCGCTTCCCTTGCGAGATCCCATTGACGAACAGCTCTGCGGTATCCGCTGACGAGAAGACATGTACGGGTGTCACCTCACCCACACGGTCGGGCCAATTCCAGTGAGGAAGGATGTGAGCCATGCGCACCTCGGGGTTCCACCGCGCCTGGTAGAGGTAGAAGCGGTCCTTCTCGAAGCCCGCAAGGTCGATGATGCCAAAGTAGCTGCTTCGCGACGAGAGGTACGGCGTTGGCTCGCCGATATAATCCCACCCCGTCCAGACATACTCGCCCGCTACATAGGGGTAAGCGTCCTGGCCGGCGAAGACCTTGTCGGGCGAGGCGCCCCACTCGACTGCATACAGCTCGTACGAATTAACGCGCTGCGTCGTGTTATCTGCGCCCGTCCCGTTTGCGTTGACGATGGCAGTGTTGTTGGGCGTCACGGGAAACAGGTATGTGCCACGCGAGCTGACGACCGACGAGCTCTCGGAGCTGAAGATCATCTTGTCCGGGAAGGCGTCCTTGAACTGCTGGAATGTCGGCTCGCCGTAGCCCTTGCCCTCGCCCTGGTAGTTGAGGCCGATAAGATCGACGACTGGAATGAAAGGCGTATCGGCCGCGGCGTTATTCATGCCCAGCGCCCCGAGCCGCGTGCTATCTTCCTCGTGCACAATATCCTGGAGGCGTTTAGCCACCTGCTCGCCGCCCTCCTCGCCCTGCTCCTGCACCTCGTTTCCATAGCCCCATGCCCAGACAGACGGGTGGTTGCGATCGCGGCGGATGAATGACCGCAAGTCCGGCTCGGACCAGTCCGGGAAGATGGAGTGAAAGTCGTTGGGCGTCTTTTCGTAATACCAGGTGTCGAAGATTTCGTCCATGATTAGGATGCCCATCTTGTCAGCGAGGCGAAGAAGGCTCTGATCAGGCACATTGTGCGATGTCCTAACGGAGTTGGAGCCCATCTCTTGAAGCATTTGCAATTGCCGCTCAGCCGCATGGATGTTGAAAGCGGCACCCAGGGAGCCTAGATCATGGTGCTGGCACACGCCCTGGATGTAGATTCTCTCCCCGTTGATGTATAGCCCGTCGCCATTGTACTCGACGGTGCGAATGCCAAAAGTAGTATTGTAGGAGTCAATTTCCTTGTCGTCGGCAAATAGACGAGTGACAGCAATGTACAGGTTCGGCACTTGCTCCGGAACAGGACCCCATAACTTCGGGTCTTCTACGTTAGTAGACACTTCCAAAGACTGGATAGCCCCGGCCGCGACTGTGACAGTCTTGCTGGGAAATTCCGCAACCTTGGTCCGAAGTACTTCACCCTCAGCATCATACTCAAACACCTCTGTCTCCACGCGCACCTCGGTCGTATCATTGGACTCAGACCTAGCGGAATTCTCGACTTGAACGACGAGGTCGAGGGTGGCCTCAACGTCAGAGATATTCTTTGCCGTGATGAAGGTACCGGACTGGCCGACGTGAATTCGGTCGACTTTGGTAAGCCACAGGTCGCGGTAGATGCCGCCACCGGGGTACCAGCGTGAGTTTTCGAGACTCTGGTCCAGGCGAATGGCAAGCTGGTTGTCGCCGGACTCCAGATATGGCGTCAGGTCTAGGCGGAAAGAGGCGTAACCATACGGCCAGCCGCCTACAATGACACCGTTGAGCCAGACGGTGGCGTTCGACATGGCGCCTTCAACATCAAGATAGATGGACTTGGCCTTCTCAGCCTCCTCGATGTGAATCTGCCGGCGGTACCAGCCGACACCATGGCTCGGGAGCCTGCCCATCCCCCCGGACACAGGCGAGTCGTCACCCTGGTAGAAAGGCCCTCCGATAGCCCAGTCATGCGGTAGGTCGAGCTCCTCCCACGCGCCATCATTGAAGCCAGCTTGCGCGAATGTGATGTTGCTAGGACCGTTCTCCTCAGGGCGCTCGGCATGCTTTGCCGAATCCTTGATGAAGTTGTTAGCGGCCGGCATGACCCACGGCTTCAACATGTTGTAACTCAGCCCATCTGGGTTCTCCTCGAAGCGGTGGAAGCGCCAGCCATCATTGATCTTGGCCCGGTCGCGCCCAGGGACGACCGAGGTCTCATTGTCCTGCCGACGGAGGGCAAGAGCATGGCTGGGTGGCGGATTGGACAAGAGGGCAGTAAGAGCCAGGTAAAGAAGTTGCATGGTGTTGTTCCTCTGGCGCACAAAGCCAGATATCGTCTTCAGCACTTGCCAAAAGTTTTAGTGCTACGAGACGAGCTCATCGAATTCGAGGCCTCCAGATGTGATATATATACTGTACATCCTTGAATGCACCTTCCCTCTTTGAATTGTACGCATTCAGCCGCGTATCGCCCAATCCGTGCCTACGTCGCTGGCCCATCGGGACCACATGAGGTATCCAATGGTTCTGGTCTCGAGGGGTACAGTAGCTAGTGCTATTGCCAGTCTCTGCCAAGGCGTACCTGAGGAGAATCGGTTATAGAATCGGTTGTATGCACACCGTGGACCAAAGTTGCCAAGGCTTTAGTTCTACTGACCAAGAAATCCCCGCAGCCTCCCGGTGGAGGACGTTGCGGGGCCGAACAAGATCAGCGAACAGCACAGCAATTCTTACACCAGTAGTGAGGCAGATTGATGATTGCTATCATTTCTCCTTATTGTCGACGCTCCGCCATCGAACTATGGGAGGTAATTTCTGGTGTGTACTGGCTACGCATGCTAGGGGCAGTCTACCACCGCTAGCTCGAATGACCTACGACTTATTAGGATCTTTATATCCTAAGTAACTACCGTTACGTATACGAAGACAAGTAACTAAGAAGTCTAGTTTAGGCTCGGTAGAGAGGGTACGTAGTATAGAAGTATAAAGTAGTATAGAGACAATAATTCGGTATCGATTAAAACCTTATAGTTACTATAAATAATAAGTTAAATATACGATATTAAAGATATCCTATATTCCTATATACCTAGGAGATTTATTCTTCTTACTTAAGTTCCTATAAGCGCTTACTTTCTTACTTACGAGAAAGGTAAGTGCTTACTAATCTTACGAGTAAGGTCGTAAGGGTTACGTAACTTACGTAACTTCTCTACCGCTAAGTTAGCTACCTAGTAAGCTTACTCGTAAGCGAGTAAGCGTAGGGAGTATCGTTAAGGATCCTCTAATTATTATTATCGGTTCGTAATACTATTCCCTTCCTAGTCTAGCGTCGTCTCTAACGCTACTATTATAAGCTTAGTCGTTTCTTATACTTTCGTAGTTCTATAAGTAACTATATCTTCCTTATAAAGTAAGAACCGCTTTCGTCTTACTTCCGAAATATAACGTAATAGTCGCTCTATCGCTCTACCCTATAATCGCTATTTTACTTCTAGATCTACCTATATCGTAATAGAGGGAAAGTTAAAGTATTCTAAGTACGTCCGCCTTAGGCGCGCCTACGTAAATATATCCTAGGATTCTCTAGATAAGACTAGAGAGGAGTACTAGAAGAAGGTAGACGAGGACGAGAAGGAGCTTACTAGGATAATAGCTCGTTTAATTCGTAATAAGAAGATCCTTTATTAGGCCGAGGAGAGGGCTCGTAAGAAAGCTCTATATCTCGCTAACGAGATAGAGGAGGCTAGTAAGCTAGATACTACTTATCCTATAGTAGATTCTAGAGTCTTTATATCTCTAGTAGTATAGTCTTCTCTTAGTTTCCTAGATAACGCTATCGCCGGCCTTTTAGATCTCCTAGCGGTATCTACTAGTAGTTAAGACTACCGCCGAGTCTCTAGTAAGTATAGCCTTACTTTCTATACTTCCTTTATTACTAACGTTCTTTCTTAGCTCTTTTCTTTAGCTATACCGTAAACTTAGCTTAGCTTAAAATATCTAGTCGGAAAGGAGCGACTTCGTATTCTAGTACTTTTAGTCGTATTAAAAGTTTCTATTCCTCGTTTTTAGGTTTATAGAATTCCTAGAGTAACGTAAGGTAGTAGATAAGATTTTTAGGTAGTTCCTAAGTACTCTCCGAGCTTAGGTACCCTTTCTATTTAATAAGATATTTCTTAGAATCCTATAGTAGGATTTTTTCTATATCGTACTAAGTACTCTTTTATTCCTAGTAGTAGAAGGTTATCTATAGCGGAGTATTAGAGTTAGCTAGTTCTAATAAGGATATATAGAATATAGGGTAGATTCTAGTATCCTTAAGTAGCTTAAGTTAGTAGTTCTAAGGACTCTTCTATTCCTTAATAAGAAATAGACTAACTTTAACTTAATCTAGTTTTTTAGTAGGTCTCTTAGTCTTAAGATTTTTTATTAAGAGATATATCTTATCCTCTTTCTTAAGCTAAGGTACTATTTTTCTTTTATTATATAAATATTCTACTATCTTTTTCTATAAGATCTTAATCTAGTTATTATAGATACTATAAATATCCTTAAGTTATTTTACTACGATTATTATAGGATTAAGTTCTAGGCTATTATAAGGTACTATAAATAGATTAGGATCTTTACCGAAATTAGCGTAAAATAGTAATATCCTAATTATCGTAGATATAGTATTATTAAGCGTAAGTTACGCTATTAGTAATAGCGTAACCTAGTTATTTTAAGTATAGTTAGTATAGTATCGTAGATATACTTCTAGTATCTAGTTTATTCTTTCTATCTAGCTATCTATTTATAGATAGAAGGTAGTAGAAAGTTTAAGCCTAATACCTAGTATTACGACTAGTATTTTCTAGAATACTAATATAAAGAGCCTATCTCTATTACTAATAATAACCTTAGGTATACTATATTATCGGATAATCCTATCGATAAAAACTTATACGAGGGATTATACGGTATACTCCTCGTTATATAGTATAAAGTAGGTATATTTTATAAGCTTATCTACTATAACGAATATAGAATCGTACTTATTTCCTATAGGTTCTTTAATAGATCCTAGTAGCTTAGTAATAAAGTCTATAGTAATCTCGTCCTAGGGTTTTCTAGTAGGTTAATAAGCTAAATATAACCGTATTTAGTATATCGTTCTACTTTATTCGTTTAATATTCTATATATTACTTAATATACGTTATAACCTTTTATCGTATTCGTAGAAATACGAAGTATCGTTAGATAAGTTTAACTATTTTAGCGATTCTAGAGTATCTTCTTATAGGATCGTTATAATATTAGCGAATATATTCTTATTCTTATCCTAGTTAAATATTGAATTTTCCCTATATAATAGGAAATTCTTTATCTATATCGTAGAGGATTCGTAGGATATTCCTAAATTCCTTAACGTTAGTACTAAGGCTCCTATTAGGGTTAAGTTTAAGAATACTATACTTAACTACTTCCTTCCTTTCTATATAGTCGCTTAGCCTACTAAGTATATTAGCTCGGCTATTATCGCGTCCTAGCGTATATTAGATTCGGAAGTTATATTATCTAAGGAGTTTAGCCTATCTAACCTACTTTCGGTTTAACTATTTAGTTATCGTAAAAGTAGTTAGATTCTTATAATCTAATAGGATTAAAACTATTCCTAGTACTCCTTCCGTATATACCTACTAGTATTATAGCGTAGTAACTACGGCTAGTAGTTCCTTATTATAGATATCGTAGTTCTATTCCGCGGGTATTATTTTCCTTAAGTAATAGGCTAATAGATATCTCTACCTAAGGTATTCTTAGGTTAGGTATACTCCTATTACTAGATCTAAAGTATCGGTTTTAATTTAGATTAGTATCTTAGTATCGAATATACGTAGTATTAGTACTATAGCGTATAACGTTTTAAGCTATTAGAATGCCTCTTCCTAGTCTTTAGCCTATCTAAATAGTATATCTTTCTTAGTAAGTTTCGTTAAAAGTATTACGATCTTTAAGTAGTCCTTAATAAACTTTCGATTATAGTTAGCTAGCCCTAAGAAGGATTATATATCTTTAACCGTCTTTAGCGTTAGCTACTTCTCGATAGATTTAGTTTTCTCTAGATCGATCTTTACTCTATCTATACTAATAATAAAGCTAAGAAACCTAATAGATTTCTCGTAGAATTCGTATTTCTCTAGTACTATCTTAAACGTAGTTTAACTAAGCTTATCGAATACTACTTATATATCTTTAATATATTCCTAGAGAGATCCCTTAGTATAAATTAGTATATTATCGATATACGCGATAACCGTAATATCGAGGAATTCTCTTAAGGTATTATTAATTATTTATTAGTATATAGTAGGTACATTTATTAGTCCTATTAGTATAACTCTAAACTTATAAAGTCCGTAGCGAGTTCGGAATACGGTCTTCTATTTTTCTCCTTCTACTATTCGGATATAGTAGAATACGTCTCGTAGGTCGATTTTAGTAAACTAGTTAGCTCCGGTAAGCCTATCGCGTACTTCTTCGATATTTAGTAGTAGATACCGATTCTTAATAGTAATATCGTTAAGTTTACGAAAGTCTTATACTATTCTTTTCTTCCTATTTAGTTTCGGAACGAATATTATTAGCGAGCCTACTAGTAATTTTAATTTCCGGATCTAGCTTTTAGCTTCTTTTTCTACTAACTATTCCCTAGTAGTTTTAAGCTCTTCTTCTAATTATAGATAGATAGGTCCCTATAGTAGCTCTTTACCGGGTTCTAGGTTAATTTTATAATCCTATAGTTAATACTTAGAGAGAGCGTCTAGCTTCTTTTCCTCTTTAAAGAGTCGTTTCTACTTATAATACTCTTTAGGTAATCCTAATAGTACGTTAGTTCTATCGCTACTCCTAACTTCTTCTTAACCTAATTAACCCGAATCGGTATCTATTAGAGTTAGAAGTACTTCTATAGTCTTCTCTTTCGACTAGGCGTATCTTCTAATATTATTATATTCTCTAGTCTTATCTACCTCTATCTACTATCGGAGCGTAGAGTAAGCGCGAGTAACGTAATCGTACTTCTCGAACTTAAGTACTCTTCGTATCTAATCTATTATTAGATTATATAGGCTTAACTAAGTTATTCTTAGGACGATATTATATCTAGCTATAGGTACGATATCTAGAGAAGTATCCTCGAGGTACTATTAATAACCTATTCGTATCGTAACTATCTTACGAGTAATATCGGGTAGTATTAAGCTATCTACGGCTTATAGCTAGTACCCGATCGTTTTCCTTTAGGTTACGATCCTATATTTCTTAATAAACTACTCCGAAATAAAATATCTATTAGCGCCGGAGTCGATTATTACGTTCGTCTTAATATTATTAATAGTAAAAGGTATATAGAGAACTTTAGTATCTAATAATAATACTAAAGCTTATATCGAACTAAACTCCTAGTAATCGCTTCTATTAGTAGGGTTTACTAGTTTTTTAATAGCTTCTTTAAAGTATTAGAGTACTTACATTCTCTAATTATATCGACGTAGTTATTATTCTAGTACTTAGGGGTCTTATCGAATACGTATAGAAGAGAGTCTCGAAGGTAATTAATTATAAACTTAGCTTATTTTAGTTCGTCTTCGAATTCTTCCTATATTATAAGATCGATTACTACGATCTATACCTAGTAGATTCGTTCGTAGTAGGACCTAAAGGCTTCTACTCTTTATATTATAGATTTATTAAAGAAAGTACTATCGGGTACGAGCTATCTATTAGCTATAATATCGCTTCCGATCGGTATCTATTCTTTAATAAACTTTTCCTCTCGATACGTAACTAGTAATAGTCGGTAATACTAGAACTTCTTTCTAAGATTAAGAATTATTTTATCGAATTCGAATAGGTTAAGGTAAATCTTCCTTTCGATTTCTTAAAACGCCTTCTTATAGTATAGCGAGATTAGATTAATTAGCTTCTTAACTAGCTTAGATGCTTTAGATACGAACTATACGTAGTTCTCGTCGTATTCTATCTCGTTATCGCTACTATCGTATTCTAATTCCTCCTCTAGTATACTTTCGTTAACCGAGCTAGGGTTATCTATTAGGTCGTTATTAATAGTCTTAACCTTCGCTTCCTTATTCCTATTTAGGTCTAAGAGCGAAATATAGATAGTACTACCTTCCCGATAGATCGCGTAGTCGTAACTATCTACGTATACTATCTAGTAAAGGATTCTATAATCTAGGTATAAAAGGTTTTCTATAGGTAGAATATTTTCCTTATTAGAGGCCTTAGCCTCTCTTTTATCGCGCTACCTCTATCGGTAATCGTACTATATATACGATAGGTAATAGTAGGCGGTCTTTAGGAGTCTCCGATAGTCCGGGTAATAAGGGCTAGATTCGCTATAGCGCTCTCTAAGCTAGTCCTCTTTAGCTTATAGGTTTAGGTTAGGAGTCCTCTAAACCTAGTCTATTATTTAACTTAGCTTATTATCCTTACTCTAGTTACTTAGTTCCGGATTATCCGGGATTAATTCCTATAGGTTCTTTCTCTACGTAGTATAGAGTCTATAGGAGTTATCCTCGTAATCTACCTAACTAGTTCTATAGTAGTTAGAGTAATTCTTATCCTATACCGAGAGCTTCTTCTTCTATAGTAGTTAGACTCGTTATATTATTATATTAAATTCTCTAATCTCTATAGGTAGGCTAGTAAATCCGAAGTGCCTAATTTCGTAGGATTTCTTCTTCTAGTACGCGGCTTCGCTAAGTATATAGTAAAACTCTTTAAGTTTCTTTCCGACTTTATACTATACGTAATTATTATCTAGGTAGATAGCTCCGTCCTAAAGCGTTCCTTCGTATACTCTTTCTAGACTACGACTATCCTTAAGTAGCTTAGGAACGATTATTATAGGTCGGTTAAGAGTAGTATAAAGAACTATCTAAACGAAGTTATCTTTTATATCTATTAAAGGTACTATCCTAGTACTATTAAGTTCCTTAGGAGATCGAGTAATCGAGTTAAGCTATATTCGTTATACCTTACCTTCTAAATAATAGTTTTTAGCTATATAGCCTTTCTTTCCGTAGGTATAGTAGGTAATCCCTTACTTACTTCGTTAATTATTATTCTACTTCTTCGGCTTATACGGCTTTCGACCTTTATAGGTTACGGAGAGGTCTATAGGGTCGGAGGGATAAGTATCTCTAATCCTACTATAGTACCTAAACGTCCCGCGAGAGTTAAAGCTATACTTTTTTTCTATCGCTCGTTCGTAGAGCTTATCGTCGATATCGATTACTATACGGACTAGTATATCTAAGGTATTAATTATCCTACTATTACGTATTAATTCGTCTTTAATATTTTCCTTAAGTCTACGGCGGAATATAGTTATAAAGGCGTTTTAGTCCTATTTAGTAACCTAAGCGTATTCCTAAAACTTAACCGCGTACTTAGATATAGACGTCTTCTAGCGTAGGTATTAGATAACCCGAATCGCTATTTCCTTATCGTTAGTAACCCTAAAGACGAGTCGTATATTCGTCTTAAGGCTATTAAAATTAGCGAATAATCCGTTAGGATCTCCTACTATAGGTCTATCCTCGAGGAACTTATAGAGGTATAGTTTAATCTAATACTAGGCGCGTCTATATAGGAACGTAGTAGCGAATAAGGTCTTCTTCTCTAATACTACTAGAGTAAAGAGGAAGTATATTTAGATCTAGTAAAACTAGTCCTTAAGCTTCTTACGATCCCTATAGTATAGGTCCGGTTTCTATACTTTAGAGTCGTCCCTAGTATCGCTACGGCGTCTAGTACCGGCGTTACTTCCGTTAACGCTTAGTACTATCCTAAGGGTATTTAAAGTTATTAGGATCTTTATATCCTAAGTAACTACTATTACGTATACGAAGATAAGTAACTAAGAAGTCTAGTTTAGGCTTAGTAGAGAGGGTACGTAGTATAGAAGTATAAAGTAGTATAGAGATAACAATTCGGTATCGATTAAAACCTTATAGTTACTATAAATAATAAGTTAAATATACGATATCGAAGATATCCTATATTCCTATATACCTAGGAGATTCGTTCTTCTTACTTAAGTTCCCGTAAGCGCTTACCTTCTTACTTGCGAGAAGGGTAAGTGCTCACTAATCTCACGAGTAAGGTCGTAAGGGTTACGTGACTCACGTGACTTCTCTGCCGCTGAGTTGGCTGCCTGGTGAGCTTACTCGTGAGCGAGTGAGCGCGGGGAGTATCGTTGAGGATCCTCCAATCATTGTTATCGGTTCGTAACACGACTTCCGACTTGCAGGAGGTCCTCACCTGCCTTTCATGATCCCTGGATACTGTTGCGAGATGTCAGGATTATTACGGGCAACGTCTACTCCACTTAGCAAGAGAAATAATTCGTAGAGCAAGGATCGATCCCTCATCCAGACATACTGGCGTGTTCGTCGCTGCATCATGCTCCCTACATCAAACTAGTCAACTCTACTGACTGCCCTAGGACATTCGAAGCCGGTGACATAACCAGACGAGCTTCAGTGATCGACTTCTTGAATCCGAAGGGTAGAAATCATACGATGCGATGTTAGCAGCTCTCGAGGCTTACCTTGGAGTTAGCCACGACAGATCCGCATTCGAATGCATGAATGAGATTGAACAATTTGCCAGGACGACTGTTGATACCGTCGAGCTTGAGCGTCAGCACGTCTTCAGCAATGTTCCACCTAAATCGCCGCAATTGATGTGACCATTGCCCGTGGAGCGCTTGTCAATGTGGTACCGACCGTATTCTGGATTGACTTATCGTCGGGATTTTCAGCCACCCCTTAGTTAACTTATCGCTCGTCTGAGGGAAGAACTGCTTGCATCCATATCGGTCTCGAACATCACAAACGCACAAGGTGCTAGTGAAGTTCTTCTTCCCCAATATCACCGACTTGGAGTCCGCATGTTCGTTACTCTTCCGGAAAGCGTGGTGATCAAACACCAAGTGACGAGGCACGCTTCTGTCTGACTCAAGCCGTCCGAGGAAGCGCCTGACCCGACAAAGCGGCTCAGCGAGAACGGGCGTGGCCATGGAGTTAAAAACTGTCCCATGCCCAAGCCTGCAGTCATCTCCAGCTTCCACTGCTGCCTTGTCAACTTTTTTCCTACACCCTTAACGTCAATGCTGTCAATGCACGGAGAATTGGGCACGGTCCTGGTCACTGGAGGTTCTGGTGGTCTGGCAAGCCGTATTATCCAGCAGATCTCTGAATTCGATAGGATTTCGATCCATTCGATTGACATCCGACACCCGGCTAATTCCGTCAACAATGTCAATTATCATCTGGGTGATCTGACTGATTATCAGTCTATGCGCGCCATTTTCGAGCAAGTGAAACCTGAAATCGTGATACATACTGCAAGTTCGAGATTTAATTCGCCAAAGCATGTGATGTTTGCAGTCAATGTCAACGGCACGCAGACGCTTGTCAGAGTAGCAAAAGAGTTTGGAACGCATAGCTTCATCTATACAAGCTCTGCAAGCGTCATTAGCGACGGGAGATCCAATCTTGAGGCAGCAGATGAGACTTATCCTCTTGTCCTTGGCGATCAGCAGCCGGAGTAGTACGTGCACACGAAAGTATGTGTCAGAGACTGTCTGGACTTGGGCGCGGCTGACCTTTCCAATAGGCTATGGCAGAGCAATTCGTACTCTCACAAAACCGATTGGATGAAGCACCAACATTCCAGACATGCGCCATTCGACCGTCAGGCATAATTGGCGACGGAGATTTCGTGGTTCTCCCAGGTGTACTCGAGGCATATTATCGCGGTCAGACCAAATTCCAGCTAGGCTCGAATCGCAATCTCTTCGATTTCACCGACAACACGAACGTGGCGCATGCTCATTATCTCGCGGCTTTGAAGTTGACCGAGCAACGGACGATGACACGGCCCCTAAGATCCGAAATAAAGGTCGATGGAGAGGTTTTCATTGTGACGAACGACGAGCCACGCTATTTCTGGGACTTCACTAGACCTATATGGGAACTTGCTGGTGATCAAACCCGACCTGACGAGATCATTACCATTCCCAGATTCTCCGCAATGGTAATAACAACTTTGCTGGAGTGGGTGTTTTAAGGCCTTAGGCTTGGAGAGCCGCCCCTGTCTACGAGTAAAGTCCTTCTCAGTTGTATGACGAGATACTTCTGCATTGATAAAGCAAAGAAACGACTAGGGTACGCTCCGCTAGTCTCCCTTGACGACGCCCTAGCGCGTGGAGTGGCAGATTGTATCGAGCGACGTGGAGCCGAGCACATTGCGCTTGACACGAGGGTCAAATCGAAGAATGCGTAACAGGTGAATTACGAGAAGTGTAAGAATAGACATCCTAGGAGAGAAAAGAAACGCAGTAGACGCCGGTTCCAGTTTTGTTCCAAGACGTACAGTGACTGACTGTCCAGACTTTTCCAAAATCCCATTGCTGCAAACGGGCTGATAGAGAAAGATAATTTGCAGGTCGAGATGTTCGATACCTTGTCTAATGGTCGATCAGTAAATTCATGAAACACGGGCAGCCTGATCAGATGCATTTTCAGGTGTATCCAGGTCTTGCGGTGTGACTAAACAAACTTCCAATGGGCGACTCTATGAACACTTTCCGGTAAGATATGATTGGAGGTCAGCACGTTCGAAAGGCTCTGCACAAATTCCTGTTTGATCGAAAGCTGGTGTCTTGCATCAAGTCGTGTGGGCTGATGTGTGATTTGAAGGCGCGCGAATTTCAGACTGGAGAGGCAGAGAAATAATTCAATTAAA
>MSJI02000956.1:0-24925 GCA_001931905.2 Cladosporium sp. IMV 00045 | reverse complement strand
GGGGGGGGGCACCACAGGCGCAAGATCTTCTCAAGACCTGTCAACATCTCCAGTTCGATGGAGGTTGCTGCTGGGGCTATTGAACGTGACGAAACTCCGTTTCGATAACTTAAGATAGTCAGCATCAAAAAGGATGTTGGCACTACCGGGCGTACGTTACCCCATGAAAGGAGAGAGCAGAATAGGGACGAGGCGCAAAGAGAAGTTTGGCGGTAAGCAAACGTTTATCAATCTTTGCGCAGAAGAATTTTTGCAGAATACAAAACATTCTGCGCCTCCATGTTACAGACTTAACGACATGGTATGTATATGCGACGTTAGTTAGGGCATGACTTGCTTCGATTGGTCTGAAACAGCCAGATAATCTAGGCATGGGCTGCGCCTCACGCTCTCTGGCTGCGTTTCGCTAGGGCTCGATGTCACTGTGTCGCTTTTACTCGGAGGCCAAATTTTCGGCGCGGCTGTAGATGCACGTTTTCCTTACGAAACATTGTGATAGGTGGTATCCTTCGACGACTACATATATTATTCTCCTAGGCGAGTTTTGAGAAAGGGCAGAAGGAGTGCATGCAATCTTCGTCCACGCTACTTAACTGAGCGAACATTCATGTAACCCATGGCTTGAACCGATTCAAATCACGCATCTGCGAACAATCTCTCTTTCCATTCTTTCCTACTTTCCACTCAAACTCGACATCCTGATCTATCATGAAGTTCAGCAACCTTACAACTGCGCTTTCGCTCTTGGGGGTGGCCTTTGCCCAGAGCTGCCCGGACGATGGTGCCACCGGCTATGCCAGCGTTGAAGGTGGAACGACGGGTGGAGGTGATGCCTCGCCTGTCACCGTGACCACAGCGGATGAATTGCGCGAAGCCATCAGCGCTGAAGGGCCGTCTGTCGTCGTCATTGAAGGTGTCATCGACACGAGCGGTGTCCTTAACGTGGCTAGCGACAAGACCATCATCGGCGCCGACGCCAGCGCTGGTATCCTTGGAGGCTTCGCTCTGGACCGCGTTTCGAACGTCATCATCAAGAATCTGAACATTGAAGCTGGTGAAGCCGCCGATACCCTCGCCACTACATACTCTACCAATGTTTGGTTCGACCATCTCACTGTCCACGACGCCCCAGACGGACTGCTCGACATTACCAGGGAATCAGACTTTGTCACCGTCTCGTGGTGCAAATTCTACTACTCTGATGCCAGCGGCGACCACCGTCTTGCAAGCTTGGTCAGCTCTGGCGGCGGTACCCAGCCTGAAGACGAGGGCAAACTTCACGTTACTTACCACCACAACTGGTGGGCCGAGAACGTTGACCAGCGCATGCCTCGCGTCATGTATGGCGAGGCTCACGTCTACAACAACTTCTTCAACTCTCCCGGTAACAGCTACTGCATCGGCTTTGGTTCTTACGGCTCTGTTCTGATTGAGAACAACTACTTCCTGGATGTTGAGAACCCCCACCAGTTCATGTACGACGTATACGCTCGCGCCGAGGCCTCTGGCAACGTCTACGATGGCACCTCCGGCGACGAGCAAACAGGCTTGCTCGGAGAGAAGGACGCTGAAGGTCACGACAACCACAGTGCTGATCCCTTCACTCCCCCGTATGACGTTTCTATGGACGATGCCGAGAGCATTCCCGACCTTGTGCAAAATTGCGCTGGCCCTCAATAAACACCCTCGCTTCCTCGAGCAGAAACTCGCTCTTTTAAACCTCGCATCTTAGTATATCACAGCAATTGCGGCACGGAAGGTCGAAGGATGTTGGAAAAGTACGTCAAGGCTTGAATGTAGGAAGAAGTGGATGGATTACTAGACTCTTTACCATGCAATCAAGTTCCCTGCCAGCTATGACCACACAGTCGATATCGTATTCTGATTAATGAGTTGGGATGTATAGCACAGATTGGGAGTGTCCCAAGTTCCACCGTTACACCATGCTAATCAAGCCACCCATCCTGGTGCGGAAACCGCTATTGGCGAACCTTTCACAGACTGGCTTCTTTGCACTCCAGCTATGACGTGAACCTCACTCACATCGTTTTTGGTCATAAGCCCTTGCTCCTTCGTGAACGGCGCAGACGCTCGTCCAATAGTCCAACCAATCAACACCATCCTGATCGTGCTTTCTGCCGCATCCGCCAGCAATTGCTCTGCTTCCTCGATCGCCATTTCTAAAGTCATCGGTCTCTGCATGATACTGGTATACGCGTGGATACCAGCTTCGTAGTTCATGCCAGCACCTTCACCGATAGTTCCTGCCAAGGCTACGACAGGCACATTGTGAGCACGTGCTCTATGCGCAACTTCGCTTGGAATTTTTCCTCTGGGCGTTTGAGAATCAATTCCTCCCTCAGCCGTGATGATCAAGTCGGATTTGGCTATGAGAGCATTGATGTCGAGGAATTGCATGATAATGTCATATCGAGGGTGTAAGCGTGCTCCGAGAAGCATGAGACCGGCCCCCAAACCGCCTGAAGCACCACTCCCAGGCGACTGCGAGATTTCTTTGCCTAGCACCGCAGTTACGAGAGAAGCAACGCGAGTCATGGCGTGATCGAGCTCTTCGACTTCTCGCGGTGAAGCTCCCTTTTGCGGGCCGAAAATGCGTGCGACACCTTTTTCACCGCAGAGAACGTTGTGCCAATTCACGGCCGCGTCTATCGGGATAAGAGACAAACGGTCGTGAAGAGTCGAGAGGTCAACGTGAGAGACCGTAGCGAGAGCCTTTCCCCCGGAAGCGATGGGCACGATGCTGCCGTCTGAGTTGTAGAAGCGTGCCCCTAGCGCTTGGGCCATACCTATTCCGCCATCACAGGTTCCCGAGTCACCGCATCCGAGTAAGATATGCTCGGCGCCAGCATCAAGTGCAGCGGCGATGAGTTGACCGACGCCGTATGTCGTAGTGTAAAGAGGATTGCGCTGTCCCCTGGGCACAAGGCTCAGTCCCGCGGCAGCAGCCATTTCGATGACAGCGGTTCCGGATTGCTCTCCACCAAGGAACCCAAAGTGAGATTGTACAGTGTTGCCCACCGGACCAACAATTTGTACATGGTGCAATTTGCCGCCGGTAGAGGCAACGAGGGCCTTGGTGAAGCCCTCACCCCCATCCACGAGTGGTGCTTTGATTACCGAAGCATGAGGCATGACGCGATATATTCCTGCTACAATGCAGTCCGCCGCTGTGTTTGGGTCCAGAGATTCCTTGAAGCCCGAGGGACAGACAAGAATCCGCGGAGCCTGTGAGCGTCTTTGGAAGCTTACACGCCTGAAAAGAGAAAACATGTTTGTTGTATGAGGTGCCGATGATGTGGGGCTCTGGTCGTGGTGATGGTTCCAATGAGTCAAAATTGAATGTAGCGACTGTGTGAGCGAGTGACTATCTTCTTGAAAGATGTTGATATTCGTGAATGGTTCTGAGGGCAAACGGCTGGACTTTATACATGTGTGTGAAGGCTCTAGCAGCCACGCAGTTCACATTGAGTTCGACCACAATCATTGAACCGTCGCGACCTGTCATCGAAATCATTGCACAGCCAGCGAGACAGCACACCTGACGCTCATGATCTCAGCTTGTAGGAGAACTCGAAATAGCTCAGACCATCCAGCAATGATACAAAACAGAATGTTGCTGCCTGTCGGAAAAACGAGTCTTATGACGGTGTGGCTGCATGGAACACTCACATGAAACACTATACAGACCAAGTGGCTGTGCCTTGAACCCTTAGGGAGACGTGATGTCGGACAAACGTGCCAGCGAGCTGGGCTATAGCCCAGTACCAGGCTACCGGTGCAGTAGTTCCATGGACTTCCCACGGTTTATTATGGTATGGGCAGCACTTTCGATACTGCTCTCCTGGTGGGCGAATATCCCTATCAATTCAAATGCCTTTTGAGGACAAAACAGTGCCCAGTCTCGACAGCTGGACATATTCGAAGTGACGCCTTGATGACCGTTGCAAAAAGCATTGCAAGAACTTAAAGCCCATTTGCAAGTCTAGAATATCATGTCAGCGAACTTCCCGTTGACCCAAGCAATCAACCATAATTGGAATTTGGGCACACGACACTTGCCCTTGCAGATTTCGGGCTGTGCAAACGATGCAGATCACATCGGTGGAATGAACGCTTGACAAGAAGTCAAGACACGAAACCCTAAGTATGGAGAGAGCCCCGGGTAGTGTCATTACCAAGAACTATGGTCGCCCGGAATCACGCAGCAATGCCAGCCAAGCTCCACACGACAAATAACTATATGACTTTTCCCAGCGACATGTCAGGCATCGACCGTGGATCTCTGACAGATTCTGTTCACTATTGTGCGCGCTTCTCGGTCAACAGCAGACGGAAGGTTGGTAAGTTAGCAGGAGTCAAGAAGAGCGTCCAAGACTTGGGGTCGCTGGGCAGAGTTCTCGGCAATCGCTCAGCCACCCGCGCAAACCTCTCTTGGCTTTCATCTTGCAGAAGGCAGAATCAGCTGGCTGATTAGCTATCTTGATAACTACTCTTTGCGCATTTTCTATTCTTACCATCTGTACGAGCGGCACGGAAAGTCCGGAGTTGCCAGCAAGTCTTCTGGGGGCGCAGTGCGTACCTGCAGCGAGGAGCTGAGTTCAAGATTCAGTGTCCAGAGTTGTTCAGAATGGGTCGCAGCGATACATGTATTGAGGCTGACGGTGACGTTACTCTTTAAGCCACCACCAAATGAATGCTGCGTTGCTGGATCTCTTACAGCGAGAGTCTGCGTTAATGTCAAACAGCTAAATGACAGGATTCAAATAGACAGCTGACCGCATCATGGCCACTTACTTGAATCCGACTTCTCATCGTGTCATCTAAAGACCATCAATCCTTCCAATACACAGTCGTTACTTTATCTTAACTGGTCCAATATGAATTCTTCACCTGATGGTGACTATATGCGCATTTCTTGCCCCGAATACTTCTCAAGGGGACCAGTCGACGATCGAGACTACATTCTCCCTGCGCTGGAGTTCCCAAGCGAGCTCGATATCGGCGATGTGTTGCGGCCCTGCAGTATTGAAGCATACATCGACGGTTCGGATTGCTCTAGTGACTCTCGCTCCAGCTATGACTTCGAAGACGCGGTCAGCCATTTTAGCTACGACAGACCGCACGAATTCATTAGTGAGGCCGAAATTGAACCCGCATACCGGTCTCACTTCACAGTATCAAACGCTCGCCTGGACTACTCTTTCTCCGACCGGCTGCTTCCATCAACGCAGTCTGCGTCTGAGGCTATCCCAATACGATCGACAACCGACACATCTGCGAGGGCTTTCAAGCCGAAGCATTCTCCCAGCCAACGGTCGCTCAAAACCCCGAACCTGGTAACATGGGAAAGTGCCGACGACCCGGAGAATCCTCACAACTGGCCGAAGCACAGAAGATGGGAATCCACCCTTCTCATAGCACTTTTTGCTTTCATCGCACCAATGGCGTCCACAATGGTGGCTCCTGCACTGGATACTATCGCGGATGAATTTGAGGTCCAGTCCGATATCGAGAAGTTTCTAGTCATGTCCATCTTCCTCCTTGCTTTCGCGATCGGGCCATTCGTCTGGGGGCCGATGAGCGAAGTGTTTGGCCGGGTCAGGGTCATGCAGAGTGCAAATCTCATTTTCCTCCTCTTCAACACGGTCTGTGGCTTTGCCAAGACGAAGCAACAGATGATGGCATTCCGGTTCCTGAGTGGGATCGGGGGAAGTGCGCCGCAAGCGATTGGGGGCGGAATCCTGAGCGATTGCTTCCGTGCGGGAGACCGTGGAGCCGCTACAGCAATCTACAGCCTGATGCCATTCCTCTCCCCTGCTCTGGCTCCGATCATGGGAGGCTACCTCACTCAACACACTACGTGGCGATGGGTATTTTGGGCGACTTCGATCTTCGACGGCGTCGTACAACTCGCCTGCTTCTTTCTCTTGAAAGAAACTTTCGCGCCTGCGATACTGGCAAAGAAAGCTGCACGTCTCAGGAGACTGACCGGCAATCAGCATCTTCATACGAAATGGCAGGGCCCTGAACACACGACGAAAAAACTTGTTATGAAGAGCTTGGTTCGTCCAATGATCATGCTTGGGACGCAACCTGCCTTGCAAGCCATGGCATGCTTTCGGGCATATCAGTATGGTTTGATGTATCTGGTTCTTGCTACGTTCAATCGAGTATTTGAGGGAGCTTACGATCAGACGGTGGGGCGTGCAAGTCTTAATTATCTGTCACTAGGCGTCGGGTTCGTCATCGGCTTGCAGGTCTCAGGTCTCATGCAAGACAAGGTACGACTTGGGCTCAATCAAACACCCTTTCCCGTGGAAGAGACTAACCGCGTTGGCATCGGAAGCTTTGGAGGTCGGCCGTTGTCCATCAGAGACTTTTTCAGACTGTGCTAACTCTTCTATTCCTTGCAGATCTACGCCTGGTGCAAGACACATCATATTAATCCGGCGGCTCCGATATTTGCACCATCGACCTGGCGACCCATTCGTGACTTACGCACCACCGACGCGTCGAGAGCCGAAAAGGTGCTGCTTCCCACGGTGGAAGCTTTACCCATACGGACATACGCTATTCCAAGGAAGCCAGTCCCAAGGACTGGAACCTCCGGCAACTTCGATCACGATCCAACAAAAGGACTACCGGAGTATCGGTTGCCCCTTGTGCTCCCTTTCAGCTTACTTATCCCCGCGGGACTTTTCATTTACGGATGGTCTGCAGAGCGCCAAGTCCACTGGGTGGTACCAAATTTGGGCACATGTATCTTCGCAATTGGCCTCATAGTATGCTTCAACTGCGCTCAAGCATATGTAGTCGACACATACACTACTTACGCTGCTAGTGCGACGGGGGCAGCAGCGTTTGTGCGGACAATGGCGGGCTTTTCGTTTCCACTATTTGCGCCAAAGGTGTACGACGTGCTTGGGGTTGGTTGGGGCAATAGCTTGCTGGGATTCATCAGTTTGGGGTTGGGAGTAATTGCACCTTTACTTCTTTGGAGGTTCGGCGGCTGGCTACGCAGCAGAAGCACTTACTGCACAGACTGATCTGATTTGTAACCTTGACTGGTACCTATCAAAGACTTAGTTTGTGAAACGTCCTCATAGCTATAGAAATACTGAGCTTTATGCAGCTCGTAAGATGCTCTCCATTTAGTAGGCGCTTGTTGAACCCAGATGAAAGAGATGATTTGATCAAGTAGGCACACCTGCACAGGTATTTTTGAGATGTGTTGGAACTCACTTGGATTGGTCCGATCGCGAGAGTCCGGTGTTGTGAGAGGCGTCGGCCGAGGATGTCGGCTCCGAACGTACGTCCGTGTATCGCCGCCACAATTGTTGCTATGCTCCAGCTTTATTATTCCAGACTCGAGTCGGTCTAGCCTCTGGGTCATCGCTTTTCACAGCAGAGATCTGGCCATCCAGTATGAGTACCCTCGCAGTTGTCAGCCAAAGTGGACAAACAGTTAACTTCTTTTGTCTCACGACAGGCCAGAAGACAGGTCAAATCAGCGATTCAATCGCAGAGCCGCACGAATTATGCTTTGGTGACAGGACTGGGCTTCTTTACATCAGTCATACCTACCAGCACGGATGGTACGCGAGCCATGGCGAGTTTGTCTCGCTTATCAGTGTGGTCGACAGGAAAGCGAGCGCCTTGGTGGAGATCATCGACGTCCGTTCTTTCTTAGGGCCACGCTACCTGCGGATCGACAAGAACCGCAACCTCCTGTATGCTTCGATCGAGGCAGGGGTCTCAGACGGGATATCAGAAGGCGGCGGGATCATCGGCATCGACTTGGACTCTCGGACCGTCGTCAAAAAGATCACAAGCGGTCACAGATCACACTGGTTCGTTATGACGCTAGACGGAACCAGGGCTTACACTTGCAACAAGGGAGCCGAATACATCTCGGTCATGGATCTGACGGCGGAACGGCTGATTCGAAAGCTCACGCTTCCAGGTGGAAGTGAACAGCCGGGGATTTCGCTTGACGGTTCGCTTGTATTTTTCCCGTCTCCTGCAATTGGACGGAAAGATCATGACCCTTGCATCAACGTACTCGACACAACCTCGAACGAATTCCTGCAGTCAATTCCGCTAAAGTCCGGAGCTGTTACCGTCCATGGGGACTGCATGGACAGGATTATTGCCGGACTATATCATATAGAGGTGGATGAAGCGACTCGGAAACCTACACCATCATATGGGGGAGTTGCATGTTTCAAGGCTTCAAGGTTGACTTATGAACACCTTGGCAGAGTTGAGGTAGGCTTGGTACCTTTGACGATCTTAGCTCACCCAGATGGAATCAGGGCATTTAGATCGAATATCTTCGATGGAACAGTGAGCGTTCTTGAGCTTGGAACAATGAAGGTTTTGAATACGATTGAGGTGGACTTGCAGAAGCGAAGTGATAAGGCAATGCATCAAGGGGCGCATGGATTGGCTCCGATATGATGCAAACGAAAGCTTTGTCGGATATTCTTGCGGATTGTTGGATCACGTTATCTGCAGCATATTTTCTGCACCGAGTTCTCAACACCCCAACTCCTCGCTCTGTCTCTCTGCGCCCAATGAGAGTATAGCTTTCCATCATCAGTTGGCACGGTATCTACTTGAAGTTAGAATACCATGCAGACTCTACCCTTCAACTGCTTGCTCTTGTAATGCTCAAGCATGTCGTTGATCTCGTCAACTTTGTAGGTCCTTTCGATGTGCACTTGGCATCCATTCTTGGTGTGCAAGTTGATCATGTCCTGGCACTGCTCTGGCGTGCAGATCAATCTTCCCTTAACTGTCTGTTCTTTGAAGTTCAGGGCAAACGGGTCCACTTCGAACGTCGAATCAGATGGAAGCCCAACATCGACAATGATACCGCCCTTCCGTGTGAATTGCTGAGAGAACTTGACAAGCGACGGCTCCTCGGCGTTGACAATGACTCGGTCAACGCCGGGGTTGGTCTCATAGAAAGAGCCCATGAGGGTCTCCGAGACTTTCTTGCTCTCTGCGTCATTGGCCACAACGTGGCTTTGATCGGGCTTGAGTTTGTCCGGGGTGGCGTTGGCTAGATCGATGGCCTCTTTGCGGTTGTCGATTGCAACCACTTTGCATCCCATCGCTTTTGCGTACTGAATGCCCAAGTGGCCTAGTCCTCCGATGCCCACCATGGCGACCCACTGCCCGGGCTTGAGGTCTGCAGCCAGAAGCGCACCATACACGGTTGCGCCTGCGCAAAACAGCGGCGCGGCTTGGTCCCAGGGAATCGCTTCATGGACTTTGGACACGACGCGCGCATCCGCTTTCATGTACTGCGCAAAACCTCCATTGATGGTCAGGCCCAGCATTCCAGGAAGCTTCTCACACAATTGTTGGCCCTGTTTGCAGCTGTCACACTTGTTGCAGAAGCCGTATGTGTTGATTGAGCCCACGCGGTCGCCAACCTTGACGCCTGCATCGCCAGCTTTGGGACCAGCTTTGACTACGACACCTGCGGGCTCGTGGGAGCCAATCAAGCCTGGCTTTGCACCAGCAGACTCATAGACGCCCTGCAAGACCTGGAGATCGGTATGACAGTAGCCTGCGGCTTTGATCTGGACGAGGATGTCGTGAGCTTCGAGATTCGAGGGCACTTCAACGTCGGCGACTTCGTAAGGCTGATTGAAGGCTTTCACGCGGGCGGCGCGCATCTTCGAGGGGATGGAGTCGGGCATGTTGGCTTGCGGCTCCGAGACTGAAGGCGAGCAATGGAAACTTCGTAATGCGAATGAGAGGTAGAGCCGTTAGACTTGTCATGTGGTGAGTAAAAGGTAAGGGATATCAAGCTTGAACATCAGCGCGGAGCGCTCGATTTTGATCGTGCTGGTAGAAAGTCTGAACCCATTCTAATTGTCATTGCCGAGACGCGGGATCGCATGTAGCGATTCGATCTCTCGGTCTGAACAGAAGAATCTCGCGGAGCGCGTCCCGGGTGAGTGAAATGCTTGATGTCAGTACGCATGCACGCATGGCTCGACCAGACAGCCTTGAAAGATGCTGTACGTAGTTACCTCCTTGGAGAAGATGTGACGCTTTCATGACGCTGCGACATCTGTGTTCCACTTTATATCATGTTCAAGGGATGAAGAAAGAGAAAGTTGAGTCGTTCTCAACTTATCAAGACCCCGCGGGGCAACGTTTTCTGTGGACCTGGGGGGGTGTCCACCTCGGCTGTCCCTAATTAGGCAACCCGATGGTTTGTTTCCTGCGAGGAGGGGAGAGTCTTGACATCAACCAGACATCATGGCCTCGGTTCTGGAAACATACACCGCATGGAATGAGGATATCAAGGTCTTGCATCGCAATCCCGAGCACCCACCACGCCCTAATTGGATTTCACATCGGAGTAGCACAAGGGCCGAGGATATTTTGCACTATGGAAATGACGATTTTCCCCGCCACCCAAGCATGTTGTTACAGATTCTGTTCGCATGAATAGAAGTCAAGCAGCATCAGTTTGACGGCTCACACACCGATAATGAAGAGAATCATGCAGTGTACTGTACTCGTCAAGCCATCTAACTCGGCAGTCAGCATTGCTTTTCCATTGTACCTTAGTATTCGTGCAGGAAAGTCGCTCGAATCGATCTAAATGACCATGTTTTAGTCTCATGCATAAGCTGTAGTCATATCGGTCTTTTGCGGTCGGATTGATAGAGAGCTTTCTGACTTGGGAAACGGGGCAAGTCACGTGATAGAACTATACCAATGGTATTGGTCTCACTTAGAATCAGTCGAACTTATCCATTCCTGACTCCGTATGCTCGTCAAATTACTCGGATTCTTCGAATGACGACCTCAACTTAGAGACCGTCGTCCAGCTCTGCAAGTGTATATTCGATTCTGGGCCTGTTTGAGCATGTAATCCCTCCTTGCGAGACGTCATTTCGCAACTGTTGCATAGCTCAGACACACGGCTTGTTAACACCCGCTCTTGACTATTGCTGTTTTCATTAATTCAAGTTGCTAAGCTGTTGGACAAGGCAATCTACATATTACCGAGATGAGGGAACATGGACCTCGCAGCGCCGTCATTGATACTTTCCGAGGTTAATGGACTGAAATCCATGCTTCGATCAAGCTGGTTGGTGAAGTGGTGTATAGCAGACACCGGCGCATTTGGAAAGTCGCTTCCGAACAGGATATGATCAGCCTTCGCGATTTCCTGTAGGGCCAGCAACTGCTCCGGCGCACTGCACAAAGCGGTGTCGAAGTAGAACCAGGCGACTTCCTCGCGAATTTGCTCCGCGCTCTTGTTGCCAAACGTAGTCGCTGGCTGAAGCCCTGCAAGTCTCCCTACAAGCATGGGCAGGGTTCCTCCGCGGTGAGACAGAATGATCTTGCAATCCCTGGCATGCTCCCTGAGTCTGTCCGTCGTGATAAGATCCATTGCTGTGCGAGCTTTTTCGTGAGGATAGTCCAACATAGGCTGGGGTAGCGAAGAATTGACCAAACTTGTGTCCACTGCATGCGTTGAGTGTACGAAGACGACGGCTTTGTGTCGATTGAGTTCGTCCCAAATCGGTATGAGATCCGGATGTCCTAGGTAATGATTGCCCGACCCATACCGCGTCATTAGGATTATGCCGTCTGCTCGCAACTCGTTCAAAGCATAACGGATCTCAGCAATGCATCGCTCAGTGTCGAGCATCGATGGAACACTTGCAAAGAAACCATTATGCTCTGGATCGTCATCTCGAATCCTGGCGGAAAACTTGTTCAGCTCTCGGGCCAATGAGGCTGCCTCGCTAGGATCTGACTTGACTTCAGGCCCAGGTGCGGTATGGCTTAGGATAGCAGTCCGTACACCGATGCTCTTGCAAAGTGTGCGATCGCTCTCCAAGGTCCAAGCTAGCACGTACCAACCTGACGGGTCGCCGCCAGCCTGATTGATCGCTTTCGATGCGCATTAGCCATCAAAGTCACAAATCACGAAGTATAGAGATTCGAACCTTGGGTGAAGATGGGTGAATAGACATGATGATGAACGTCGACTTTGGACATCCTGAATTCTGTGTCGTAAATTTTGGGGATGGTTCGACGATTTCCGCGAAGGGGTCTCGCGTGTCATAAAGCAGTGATAAGCTAGCTGCGCGTGTTATATCAGCATGTGTGATCATTATGTCAGCCCATATCCACATGCGTGTTGTCTGCCGTGTACATGTAACTTAGCGGGCTTCCGCACACAACCGCCGCCAGAGGGTCGAGGTATCGGTCTAACTAGGTCAGTTGCGAGTATCCTTTTCTTTTCCTTGCCAACGAAAGAACGGCTTCGGCATTACCCAAAAAGTGATGATGTATCCCACCATCTAGCTTATCCAACCCATTCCACGTCTTGAAGGGCGAGGCGGTCTGCAGACGATTGATGCCAATCGATTAAACGTTGAATTAACTAATTGAGAACGAGGCAAATCGAGCCCCTGTCGCATGCGAGCAGCACTCGGCAGGGAGATCAAAAGATGCAATACACTGAGTAAGCTGCTCACTTAATATGGCGCTGATTGACTTGTGGTTTGCCTTTCATATAGGTCAATAATCTTGCGCTCCATAAACTGAGAAAGGCTTTTCAATGCCGTTTTTGAGTGTAGTCCGAATGCGTAACGTAGGATTGGTCAGGACTGCCGATGATCGCTAGCCACTATTGGATTCCTTCCCAGGTTTGACGTACTTTCTTTAGCGTGCATACAGGATCGCTTAGCAAACGTGCGTGGAGATTGACATTAAGCAGGAAAGTGTCGAGGCAAGCCTGGTCGTGGCTGACTATCTATAACACAACCAACGCGATCTCCTTGTATTGGCAAGCTGAGTGAGGCTGAGAGTAGCTGGCAGAAAGGTTGGAATGACCATGATCGATGCAAGGAGGTAGAGCTAATCCAGGCCTCTTACAGACAAGTCCTGACAATCAAGTCCTACTCCTCTTTCTTTGGGACAATCGGCAAGCTGACATAATTGGTCATGTTTGGACCAAAATGTATTCTATTCGTCCCCTGGAGGATGTCTGGGTGCCTATCATGGCAATTAGCGCTTTCGAACTGTTGAGCCTCACCGGAGCTATGGCTTACCTGTCTTTTGTATCGTTATGCAAGAAAATGCCTGCTCCCTGTGTATCGCCCGAGGCAACCTCGAGAATGATCTTGCCGCCTTTCTCGGCAATGACAGTGGTGGGCCAGATCTCCACATCCACTGCATAGACTTCTCCTTGAAGAACGGGTAAGACATCTTTGCTAGTATAATCTCTGTGAGGGAGCCAATCGCGATGCCTTGGATGTTCTGGGTTGGTTTGGCGCAGCGAGACGCGAAGCCAACCTTTAGCCAACGGGACAGGGTCGCCAACAGTGCCGCTGTAATAGACTTCCTTGCCATCGGGACCGATGTAACGAAGGGTCACGAAGAGATCTATATCCGTCGGTGTCGGCCCGTTCAGGTCTTGCGCCACAGAGACATTCAAATGAGCCACCGTGTGGCCAGTGATCTCCACATCGTCCTCAAACGGATTGCTTGTGAACTGGACAAATTGCTGGTTGTCAATGTCGCTCGGAGCTCTGTACGAAACCTTGCCCTGTCTAGCGTCCTCGTTCTCGTGGAGCTTACCATCAACACTGAGGTGAAACTTCGTATACTGAGTCCGGGCGATCGGCCACTCATTTTCATCGCGAGACGCGTAGAGTGCCTCTGCATCGGGATCGTTGAAACCAACGTTACCCTTTCTAAGAACGAGGTTGACAGGGGCCACTTTTCCCTTTTGAGTCCAGCCGACCTTATCGTCCCCTTTGAGCCATGCATCAAACCAACCCTTTTGCAGTTCGACGGCTTCGTCGTAGAAGAATGGGATGTCGTGACGTCCAACGATAGTGCGCAGGTATTTGAACTCAGAACCTGCGTGGATGAAGCCATACACGTTGCCTCGAAGGTGCAGTGAATTTCCTCCCCAATTAGCAACTGACAGAAGGGGAACCTTGACGTCGGCAACATCGAAGGCTCGAGAGCTGTAGGCGTGACTGTCCCGGAAGCGGGACTCTCGAATCTCATCCAAAACGTACTCGTGAGTACGGTCAATCTCCGAGGGTGAGAGGACGCCTTCAATTGTGTCAGGGCACCATCCACTCTCTGCCCTACCAGGACGGCCATATTCATTGGGTGCAATTTGCTTCTTCCACCACATCTCGACAAAAGAGTTGGAAAGAATCCCACCGTGTCGTGCGAAGTCTCTATAGACGTCCGTGAGACCCTCCCAAGGACAAATAGCTGCGAGACCCCTTGGATTCAAAGCTGCAACTCTCCACTGCGTAAGTGCGTAGTAGCTGATACCTAGAAGACCAATTTTACCCGAAGACCAAGCCTGATCGGCGGCCCACTCGATCACGTGGAAGAACGCCTCGATTGTTGAGCGTGAGAAGGTATCAAGGCAACCAGGGGACTGTCCGATGCCTGGTTCATCGGCACGGACGACAGCATAGCCGTTCTTAGTCCAGTAGGCTGGATCAGGAGTCTCCCAAGCCGAGTGCTCGCACTTTTGCTTTGAGTTGACGTCCGCAAAAGATCCTGGATTGAACCTTCTCAAATGTCAGACTTTGTTCATGATCACCTCTGCAAAATTGGGAGCAGACTCACACAGCGTAAGGAGTGTCCTTTCCGTAGGGCCCGCAAGTGATAAGGACAGGGAACTTGCCGACCGCCTTGGGACGGTACACGTTGACGCGGACTGGCAGTCCAGTTCCTTTTAGTGGGACACTGACATTTTCTTCGACGATGTAGAGATGGTTGAGAGAATCAACGGAGCTGATGTCTCATGATGAGGTTCGGCATGTTACAGGATTGTTCTGTTTGACGTCTCCGGTACAATGGAGGGTGACATTCTGAGGAAATGGAGTCAACGGACTTACGGTCAATATATGTGTTTCAGCAAAGCAATAGACAAAAGTTCTGCAAGCTAGCAACAGAGGATGATGCAATTTAAACTCGCGCTTCGGCCTTCCAAAGCGTCCGAGATGATGCTGTAGTAGAGATCAATGGCAGGGTCTTGGTCGAAGTTCCCTACCCCGCCGAGCGGATTCCGAGTTACATGTACTATTTATTAGGGCAATGAAAAAATCACGGAGGTAACAAATGCCTAGGTAATGTCGCGCGTCGACTTTTTCCTGGTGGTTTACAAGTCGCGGCGGCCGAGTGCTTTTAAGTCCGAGAAACATGCTGCTAACCGCGCTTGGGTCAAGCCACCAGTTATGTACGTACTTGTTTTCCATTCGCAAATGGTCCGACCAAATATTGCTCGGCTATCGTACTGGCAGCACTACGACGAAAAGATGGGTAGGGTTTCAACTTCTGTTGCGTTATCCCTTTGTCATCTCTCCCTTCGCGCCTCATGATTCCCAGCCCACGCCGAAGCCCGAAGCGCGAGGCCAAACTACAAAAGATGTTTGGAAGTCGGATGCCTTCCTCGTTAACAATCCATTCTTCAGCCACTTCTCACATCCTTGCAACAACGTCGCTTCGCCTAAGATGGCCGATCAGGTAAAATACAACAAACTGCAAGGCAGAAAGGTCCTGCTCGTCGGTGGCTCGTCGGGTACGAGAACACTCCAGATTCCTCCAACAACAGGGGTTTCCCTTCACCGCTAGATCTGATTCTGATTCTGATTCATGTCTCCCATCTAGGCATCGGATATTGCGTGGCAGAAGCCTGTCTCGAGGGTGGAGCGTTCGTGATCATCTCTTCGTCCAACCCGGGTCGAGTCTCCAAAGCCGTCTTGAAGCTGCAGAGCTCCTACCCTTCGGCGAAAGCTCGCGTTAGCGGTCTCGCATGTAACTTGGCCGACGAGGCGAACCTGGAATCCAGTCTCATCGAATTGCTCAACTATGCCAGCTCTGATGGGAGCTCGCCTCTCGACCACATTGTCTACACCGCTGGTGACCCGATCATCACCACCAAGCTGGCTGATATAGACATCGCCTCAATTCACAGAGCTAGCGTGGTCCGATATTGCGCGCCCTTGCTTCTGGCAAAACTGCTCACTTCGACACACATCCGCCCCGGGCCTAACAGCAGCTTTACATTCACCTCGGGGTCGGTCTCGGAGAAGCCGCTGCAAGATTGGACTCTCGTTGGCGGCTATGCGTCCGGTTTGCACGGTCTTGGCAGGCAGCTCGCCCTGGACCTGAGGCCGCTACGAGTCAACGTCGTTAGTCCTGGTGCTGTGTCGACGGACTTGTGGCTTGATCTGCCGGCCGAAGAAAGGCAGAGGATGACGAGCATCTATGAAGCCAAGATGGCAACAGGCGTGATCGGGCAGCCGGAGGACGTGGCGGAGGCGTATCTTTACTGTATGCGAGACGCCAACGTCACAGGCAGTCTGATCAGCTCCAACGGAGGCGGTCTGATTATGCCATGATACGATGAGTTAGGATGGATGGCCATGAGTGTTAGCAATGTTACCTAGAAGAAAAGTATGAGCATAACATTCTCAGAATCACAGCGAAGGATACTGAATGAGACCGTTCCCGGGCTTGATTCCCAACCGCGCTCGAGAACAAGCTGCGGTACTCTTTGAAACCAAAGCTTTCTCATACATGGAACGAAGCGCGCATTGGCAGCCTGTCCCAGGAATGGCAGGCATCGTACGGCCCACCGAGCTTGGTAGACGTATTCTCTTCCAAATTCGCCGGTCCTTATCCTGACACGGTATTTCCAAGGATTGGGTCTTGCTTTGCGACCCGTGAACACTGTTCAAAGATTTCCTTGGGTTTATGTACTCATGTGGATGTCGTGAGCTTGTTCGGTGATGACGAGATGTTCGTAGACCGGATCGAATGTCGGCAGTCAAATTGTCAGCGTGGAGTTATAGACTCACTCATCTAGGAAGATGTTGGGAGATCAGGTCCTGCGCAGTAGATCTCCCATAACCTAGCTTTTCGCCCATCATTTTAGCCTTGATGTGTCCGAGGGTAACTGTTCCCAATGAATTGTGATCGACGGTTTTGTGATTCTTCGCACCCGCCGACCGCGTGGCAAGACGGGCTTGCGTGAGGGACTTGGATCCGGTCTTGACAAGAGCTCAACACGATGGATGGGGGAAAAGATCGCATCAGAGTGCAAGAGATCATCGACCCTTCAGATATGCGCCAGGGACAAGGAAATTGGGAACGTAGGTTCGAGCATCATGCAATCCTTGATCGTACAGTAAGTTATGGAACACTCAAGACGTCAAACACCTCGCTCCGGCCATTTAGTCCAGCTTCTTCGCCAAACATGTCGCTTTGGGATCAGCAATCAGTAGGGGCAGTTGCATGGGCATGTCGCATTGGAAGTGACCATAAATAAGGGCTGCTGCTGCGGGCAAGTTGCGAGGGAGGGTAGACAGTGAGCCATGGGGTAGCTCAAGGGTGTCGCGGTCGGAACGTCGCAAGGGAAGAAGTCCTGAAGTCCAAAGCCGTGAGCTGTCCGAGAAGTGCCGCAATGGAGAGGCAATGAGTGATTAGCGCGGAGGGGCTGAAGGGAACAGAGCGTCGCGTTGGAGAGTGTCCAGGTCCTGGTCGTCGCTTTGGATTTCTTGAGGTGATGAAGCGCCCTTCTTCTCTTTCTCTGGTGTAGAATCGGACTGGGAAGCAGACTCCATGCTGTCTGCTACTTCAGCCTCATTGGTATCACGCAGTACACAAGGCGCTGTTAATTGCTTCCAGTCGTCACGGCGCTCTTCGAGAATAAAGATGTCGAGCCAACGGGGCATCACGAATCCAACAACACACCAGAGGAGTAGGAAGTGTCCGATAATGAAGCCCATGACGTGAAAGGGATCATTCATCAGACCTTCAAAGGTAGGGTACGCCATGCTGAGGATGATGGATAGGACCGGGCCAGAAAAGTAGCGCAGGAGCGGCGCCCAGACGGCTGGCAGTGACCAGTTGCCGGGACCCCCGATAATGGAGTTGAGATCGTGTCGGAGTTGGTTGCCCTGTCTGGATGTCAGCATTACACACACGATCATGGTTCTCACTACCAGAACTCACGGAATAGAATGCAAGGTAGTAGATCTTCGCGAGAAGCGCGGCCTTGTTGAACACACGAACAGTGGGTGTCACATCGGGGTTTTCAGCCATCAATACTGCAACGACCGACCCGACGATGAAGATGCCGAAGCCAACTCCAGCACCAGCAGGGATGCTGACAGTGTGACCGATAATCAAGCTGAGGAGTTGAGCTCCGAAGAAGGAAGAGTTGTAGATAGCAAAAGAAGGTAGGCCAACTTGGCTGATGACGTCCTCAAAACGATAGATGGTAGTAGCGCTCACGCACTCGGCCCAGACGACGAACACAAGCCCGACGTTGTTGATCCACTGGTCGATACCTTCCAGGTAGAAGTAGCCGAAACGGGTGCAGTTCGGCAGAGACAACAGAAAGCAGACGGTGACCAAAATAGTGCAAATCCAGGCACGTGACCAACGCCTGCACCTAGAGATGGCAGAGTCCATGATCAGAGTGACGACGGCATCGAGCATGACGAAAGTGGAACTGACACCAACGACAGCCAACGTCAGGAAGAAAAGAGCAGACCAGAAGTTGGAGCCTGGCATTTGAGCAAATGCTTCAGGGTAAGTCATGAACCCCAAGCCATAACTTCCCATGGGGTTCTCTGGGTCTGGTCGCAAGTCCATGAAGCCTACGATGCCGAAAGCAGCAAACGCAAGAGCCGCTTCAAGGAAGGCGTTGGTGAAGCAAAGCAGGACAGCATCTTGAGGGGCATTCGCATGCTGGTTGTTATAAGAAGCGTATGCGGTGTAGAAACCGAAACCAACACCTGTGGAGTAGAATACCTGACCAACAGCGTCCTGCCAGATTTTGGTTGCTGAGAGAGTCTCACTTCTCCAAGTGGCGAAGTACATCTTGATACCACGGCCGGCATTCGGCAGCGATGCTCCACGTCCGATCAAGATGACCATGACGACGAGAGGCATCCCCATGGTGAAGTATACAATGCGGCCAGTCCAGCCCGTACCCTTGAACATGCAGAGCCAGACAAAGAAGAACAGCAGTGCGTTCCAGCCAACAAGGCGGCCATCAAAAGCAGTTCCAGGATAATCGACCCAGCTTCCAGATTCGTCGCGGTCCACCGCGTTGACGACTTCGTACATGAAGTAGTTGGGTACATCACCGGCCCATTGGCCATCAGCATCGCTTGACCAGGGAAGCGGGCTGACGAATGATTTCTGGAAAAAGACCATTCCCCAGGCGATGATTGGGATGAAGTAGATACTGACGACCAGACCAACGTAGTTCAGGGCGAATCCAGTACCTCTCATCCGCCGACTGATTTTGTTGAAAGCCGTCACGGTTCCTCCACGGTAGGCGTTGCCAGCAGCCAGTTCAAGAGCCATAGCTGGCACAGCCAACAAACAGAGTGCCAGAAGATAGGGGATGAACCATTGCAGTCCATGATTGTTGAATACTGTTGAAGGGTATCGCAGAAAGTTGCCCATGCCGATGACACCGCTGAGAGAGGCCAAGATGAAGGCAGTACGCGACGGCCATTGATCGCGACCATCGGCTGACTTCGCAGGTGGTGGTGCGATCTTGTTGCCCACCTTTTTGAGAAAGTCCATGTTGGCGATGGATGCCGGGAGGTAGTGTGTGTTCGGGAAGTCAACGCAATGCGCTGGGGGATAAGGTAAGAGAAAACAAAATCTGGTCAGAGCAGAAAGCTAGGGGCTGAAGAACAGAAGTGCTGAGGGATCATCTCGATGAAGGATCGCTCCATGTGACGAGTGGGACATCGTTCCGAGTAATCTAGCCCAGATCTGACGAAGAAGGTCCACATGCAATTGTCTTGGGTCTTGGTAGCCCAGACTTGGTGACCACGGATCACTTAGCGTTCATTTCTGGAATTCACTCTGCTCCAGGAGAATTGGACACATGAGTCTCGCTCACTTGAGCTGCCCCATATCGGCGTGGCATGTCGACTTCATAGAACAGAATGAATGATGTTGTAAAAGTGCTCAGCCCTACCAACTAAACATCGAGGAAGGTTTGCAGTGGCAGAAAAACGAGGCTGAAGGCTGTTTCTTGGATCTACACAGCCTCGTGCGGAGGTGGATCCTAACGTCGGCAGAAGGCTGGGCTTGATCTCTCTCTCAGCCAGTTTTTCTAAGGGTCTGCCCATGGAGATGGAGTGAGGGCACAAACAGTCGTTTGTTGTCTAAAATCCATGTGGCGCCCTCTCCACATTGGCTCGCCTGCCAGCCGTTGTTTCAAGACTGGACAATGATTAGCCTCATGCTGTTGTGTCTTGTGACTCCAGAATGTTCTGCAGTCACCCCAAGCGCAGGTTCTGGCGACCAAGCCTATGGATCTGTCGAAATTGATATACCAAGCCACTAAACCTGTGCCTCGACGTAGGTGGAGAATGGTGGAAGTCTTGTCAGCCAAGCTACATGCCGAAGTTGCCAGCCTGTAGCCCTATGGCGGTTGGTGATTTACGCCTCGAAGATCTCGGCACGGGAGCATCTCAAGAGCCTGTCGAGCCTGTCGAGCCTGTGTCGACACGCATTCGTCTGATAAGGAAAACTGAAGGATGGATTGCCCAAGTGAGGGAAACAATATCGTGATTGCTTTTCGAAACAGCTGTGCAGGACTCCCAGGCGATGGATGTTGAAGACACGTACCAATACACGGCCTGGCCTATCAAACTCGGTGCTGGCCAATGACAGTGGCGAAGGGAAGCCGGCGAGACCGGCAGGGCACGGTGCCCTCGGCAAGTGTGACGCCCGTAAAGTCCCTCGCGCAACATCACTCTTCACTTGGCATGGGCATTAACCGCTCTACATGTTCGATAATATTGGACCGGAGCACGAAAGAGCTATTCGAACGCTGCGAAATCTCTGGAATGGCGTACTTGAGCGGAATGAGAAGCTGTTAGCCGGTGCCGAACAATGCCTGACCAGCAGCAAGGCCAGACAGCAGTGAACGACCATAAAAGATGACCATCAACATGGCCATGCCTTTACCCTGAGGCATTATTGGAACATCCAAGTTCTCGCATGATGCCACCTACCTGAAACTTGGACCCTACGATACCGGGACGCGGCCTGGGTATCTCACCCTGTGGAATTGGTGCCCTTCCACGAATCGCATGTTGCGCCTCGGGTGGAAGAAGTAGAGCGGAAAAGAGAGACTCTTTAGGCAACGCAGTCCCTAAACCTGCGATCGGACCAGCAAGAGATAAGGTGAAGGGAAGAAAGGGGCGGAGAAGCGCTGGGTAATCCCTCGAGCAGGTCCGCGGCGTGCCCCCAGAAGAGATCCTTTGGCGGCCGTAGGGGAAGGGACATGGACAATCCTCAAGACGCGCAATGTGGTGCGCTTCGGAGGAATTGGATGTCTGGATGTCCTGTCTGCGTAGGCACTTGGGTCGTGCTCCAGGTGGACTCTTCTCAAATGCACGAGCACGGGGCTTTGAAGATCACGGCGGGCGGGCATTGGCTTCGTCGTTTCACTTCTTGACTTGAGCTGAACTCTTTCAACGGCGTGCTGGGTCTTCATGATATAATATCGGTAGACTTAAAGCCAGATTTCGAAATAAGTGAGAATTCCAATGTTGTGCTGACGGGAGAGCGCGATCACTACACGCCGTGCAGCCCACGGCCACTAGTACTAGTATAAAACCTCTGCACGCGGTAATTATAGACACAGGAAGAGCCAGGTTGTTCGAACCCGTTGTAGTGAACACTGTCCGTCTGAGAATGTGACAGCGTTCGCGAGAAATCAGTCTTGACTGTGACTTGATGCAACTTGCAAAATATGCACCAGCGGCAATACTATTGATGCAGTTGCTGTGGTACTGATTGCTTATTGCCTACCAACCCGAGATGGGGGGATTTTGCAACAGAGACGTATCATTGCTGAACGGCTGATGTTAGCTACGCCATTCTGTCATTAGCAGCGAGGCTCTCTGACCGGCATATGGCACCGAATCTGAGAAGATTCGCCAATAGTTCAACCAAGACAGCCAAGCAAGACCAAAGTCACTGGCTTCGACATGATACCGGGCCTGCAACGCTCAGTCTCTCTTGAGACCAACCTTGCCAACCTTCCGAAGCCCAATGACAGCCACAAAGACGCAAGTTACCATGTATGCAAACATTGTCCAAAAGCTGGCGCGGTACCCTCTCAGTAAAGACGCGGTGTCTTGATCTCCCGAAGGAGATCCATGACCTCCACCCTGCTCACGACCTTGCACTCCAAGAGCAACGACCTGGCATGATCCCTGCAAAATATCAGTATCGAACACTGCTGGCCTTGAGCCATTCTCACTTACCAGAGCCAGACTCGTTCCAATTTGGCCGACAGTGCTGAACACCGCACCTGCGAGCGCCTGCGTGTCCTCGGGGAAGGTATCGCTGACGATGATGAGCCCGACGGTGTAAAGTACATCCACGCTGAAGGGCGCGGTAATTTGCGCCCAGAAAGCAAGCTTCCAGTAATTCCAGGACGGGTCCAGCACTGCCATGATCAAAGGCGAGCATGCGCAGATGATAGCCGAGCCGGAGACAAGCCAGCGAGCAGGTACGCGATGGACAGCCGTCCCGACGAGGAGAGCGATGATGACACCGACGGTAAGATTTGGAAGAAGGTAAAGGGAGGTTGCAATGGTTGAGGCATTTTGAATCTCTTGGAAGCTGCGAAGGATGGTTAGCAGGCGATTTGATTTCATTCTGGGATCTGCCTTACTAAAGACTTGAGAACAGCTCGATTGCATTTGCCACGCCGTTCGCTAGGGCGACCATAATGCAGGTGCTTGTGAATGTTGCGTTCTTCCAAAGCTTGTTTGGGATAAGGGCGGGCTTCTTCGTGCGCTGGCGATAGCTCATCCAAATTGGAAATGCCATGAGAAGAACGACGCTGACGGCGAGGAGGGTAGGCGTTGTTGTGGATCGGATGCTTGACAGGTCTGCGCTCAAGATCCTGTGCGTTCATTAGTAGACCTTCAACCAATTGTCCTTTCAGGGAGCACGCACGCAAGAGTATACGCCAAAAGGGCCAAACCACCACAAGAGACCAGGGCACCAATCCAGTCGATATCAGTGCAGATCTTTTTACAGAGTGAGACGGCACTCTTTTGCTCCCTAGGATTGAGTTTCGGCAGAGCCCAAGTAGCGGCTACTGAGGTGAGTAGTGTCGCACTGCCGGTCAAGTAGAAAGCAGAACGCCATCCTGCTCTTTGGACCATGACACCGCTCACCACAAGGCCAACAGCAAATCCCAGAGGTTGACTGAACCCTAGGCATGCAAACCCAAAGTTTCGCGGCCTTCCAGATGGCACAGCGCCAGCAACCAAGGCCACAGATGCCGGGAGGAACATCGCCAAACCAATTCCCTGGAGCGCGCGGAAAGCTACTAGCTGCTCTCCACTGGCCGCAAAGCCACATGCAAGAGAGAAGACACCCAAGAAGAAGATTCCTAACAAGCCCACGGGCCGCGCGCCAACGATGTCTGCAATGCAACCTGCAATAAGGAGCGCCGCTCCGGAAGTCAGGCCGTATACTGATGAGGGCCAGAGATACAAGGAACGCTCGAGAGAGATATCTCGAGCAATGTCGGGCAGACCAACAGTGATCGCGCCAGATGAGAAGCTGCCGAGGAAGCTGACGAAGGAGAGCGTAAAGATGGTGATGAAAGTTTGCAGATTCGACTTTTGGTGCGCCTCACTTGCAGGTATGTCGGCGTCGAGGATACCATGATTGTCAATGGAGAGGCGAGTGGGCGTTGGTCCCAGGGAGTATACTGCTTCCGAAGATCCAGGCTGTGAGTGCTGCAATGCGGCACGACGTGGAGATTCGAGTTCTATGGCCTCAGAGGCTTGAGTGATGGTAGTGGTGGCCATCTTGTCAGATGATCGCAGTCGAACCGAGATTAACTTTCCCACTCGATGTTGCACAGGAACTTCCGAATGCAGTCAGATGCAGCATCTGAAGTGAGGAAAATGGTATTGGAGTGATGTACCCACCGCTTGTACTTCACGCCTTACGCCTTTTGCCGGCGAATAGGTTTGGCGGGTAAATAGAGTTCGCAATTTTATTAACAAACAGAACCTCCAGGAAAAGCGTGATATTGAGCACACGGGCAGCCATATTATTACATGAAATTTTGGCCTCGGAGTGCGAAGACGATATCATTGTCCGGGCGATCGATGGGGGATATGGCTCTTCCGGGAATGGAACGATACAGTAGCGAAAGCCCATAGTCATTTTTGGGGTTATTTCGATAGAGGGGAGCAGTTGTCAATCATACCAGCTACCGGTGTGAACATCAATGTCAGCTCTTCATCAGATGTCTCATCATTAGAACATGTGAGTATGATGAGATGTCAGGACGGGATGTCTGTCGCTCCTTCAAACGGCAGGCGATGTGCCAAGCGTTGCTTCCAAGTTGCTGTGGCCGCCGGACGACTCACCAACTCCTCTCCACACACTCCGCCGCCGCCGCCGCCGACTCGCGCGTCACCTGAGGGGCAACTTTTTGATTGTTTGCGGGCAATCCCAGTCTCCCATACACACATACACCCTCCCACCAACTCCTCAATCACCTTCTTCACATACATACCAGCCATCAGAGAAAGCCAACAACCCTCGCATGATAGCCTGATCCTCCCCGACTCGCCTGCACAAGACTCACGACACCCAGCATGGCAACGGCCGCCGTCCAAGGCGCTTTCGCGCCCGTCCTCTCCGCCCTCGCTACGATGCAGTCGAATGCGGACCGCGCACAGAAAGGAGAGGCGCATTCCTACCTGGAGCAGTTCCAGAAATCCTCCGAAGCCTGGACATCGAGTTTCGAGATCCTGCAGGCGCCCACCTCCGACGATCAGGCCAAGTTGTTCGC
>MSJI02000955.1:0-23509 GCA_001931905.2 Cladosporium sp. IMV 00045 | reverse complement strand
GCGCGGGAGTGCTCTTCAGCCACTGCTGCGAACTGCTTCTTGTCCTCCAGCATAGTTGGGAAGAGCCAGCGGGCTGGGCTGTACCAGGAGTCGGGCCTCATGTTGAAGAGGCGTGGCCAGGCGAAGCGCAAGTAGATGTGGCGGTTGCAATTGACGATGGACTCGACTAGCCAGCGCAATTTGGGGTTCTTGAGCATGTCAAAGGATTGACCGAAAGTCAAGTCTGAGATAACGTCGAGAGTGAAGTAGTTTGCTGCATTGCCGTCAGTTGCATTGCGCCAACGTTAAGTTAACGTTATCGCAGGGAAAGACTTACTCCACAAAGCCATGTCGACAGGCTCAGACCATCCTCTCTTCTTCTCATCGGTCACTTGAGCGAGCAACCCGTCACAGAAGTCCCGGACATGGTCGAGGACATACTGCTCGGACGATGAGATCGATGGATCGGCAAAAGCTTGACGGACGATTCTACGCTTGCGGCTGTGGACGTCTTTATCGATGCAGTTGTGGGTGTTGTAGACATGGGGATAGATGGGATGCGGTGCGTATCCTGAGGCTTTGCGTGTGTTGCATCCTGGACCGTAGATGGCTGATCGATATGTCAGTCTCCGGCCAGGTTCGCACCAGGGTTGAGGCACTCACCTCGCAATCCAGAAATTGTGTTGAACACCAAACGGTCAGGTGTGTACCTGACAGCCGGTCCTATATGAGTCAGTAAATGCTTTGCAACTCTCAAGACGATCGTCACAGTTGACTCACCGTACTTCTCGTGACAGCGGAGCACGTCTATGTGCAGATCGCCAATGTAGGCATGCCAGACTGAGTAAAGCGGTGTTATCTTTGCCCAAAATGGACCGGGATACTTGGCATATGGATGGAACAAGATGTTGTAGACGACGATGCCCACACCGTAGAGTAGGGCGGACAGCACAACGGCGCCTGGCGCGAGAATTATGAGGGAAACCATGCTTTGTCACTATGTTGCTACATTGTCTATTCGTACAAATATCTATCCTTATAAATTACCTGGTGTTACGCGCAGTCATTTCTGTTGGACAAGTCATTTTGGTTGAAATGCGTTGTTGCGAAGTCGGCGATCTCGCAATTTCAGGTGGACACCAAATTACACAGACATTCAGCTTTAAGTCGCTCATAAGCTGATTTTCATGATTATGTCGGCGGTATGCGACGTGACTCGTGCCTGGTAAGTGTAGGCGAGCGAGTGTTCCCAGAGCGCGTAGGCACGTAGGCGCGTAGGGTTAGGGTCAGGCACTTGCAGGCGCTTCCACGACTCCTTCGCTTCCGTCAGCTTATCACGGATATAGGCGACTCCACTAGCATCCTTCTGGCCTGGTTGAAGGCCAGCGTTTCTTTACCCGTTCCACAATTTGCGGGGCTGAAGTGCTGCAAGGTACCGTGTTGACCAGCTTGCTTTCTCGGCGTTGTTCATCGGTTCTGGAGGCATACGACAGATGAGCCTCCTCGACTTGACTTTCTCGTTGGTTGCACCTGACATTGTCCCTCCCCTCACCGCGATCATGGCGACAAGAGTTCTCATTCTCACCACGCAGCCTCCGCACGAGATCAGAGCGGAATGGCCTTACTATCAGAATTGGACTCTGCCTCAGCGTCTGGAAGAGCGTGGCGCCCAAGTGACGAAGCAGAGCTGGCGTGATCCGGCCCTCACTGCGGATTCCCTTGCCACTTCGACGTCGTCACTTTCTCTGGGCCAACAATTATCACATCCACGCCATTTCTTTCACGACCTTCCTCCAAGACGTGATCTTGCCCGCCCAAACTCGCTATCCTCATCTGCGTGTGGTCAATGATGGCAAGTTGATTCTCTGGAACGTCGACAAGCAAGCCTACCTCCAAGACCTCGCCAAGGCCGGCTTCGCCGTGTCAAAGACAGCTTTCATCGACATTTCCGGGCGCCCTGACGCTATCGACGAGGTGCGCAAGCAGCTCGCTGGCTGGGAAGGCGACAAGGGCCCGCTGGTGCTGAAACCCTCCATCTCTGGCTCCTCGAAGGGCACGCATCTGGTGCGCAACCCGGCCCAGCTCAGCGAGTCGGACGAAGCATACCTTCAGTCCGCTGCCCGTGATGGCATTGACGGTGCGCTCATGATTCAATCGTACGAGGCCGGCATCGAGGCTGGCGAGTACTCCATGATCTTCATCGCAGGGAAGCACACCCACTCCATGCTGAAGACGCCCGCCAAAGGCGAGTTCAGATGCCAGGCCGAGTTTGGCGGCGGTATCCGCGAGCTCAAGACGGGCGAGATCCCTGCCAGCGCTTCCGAGGTGGCGTGGAAGTGTGTGCGGTATATGGAGGAGCGGTTCCTGGCGCCGGGTGGGCCGCAGGGCCTGCCGTACATGCGTGTCGATGGTGTTCTGCGTGAGGGTGGCTCTTTTGTTATCATGGAGTTGGAAGGCATTGAGCCGCATTTGTGGATCGAGACGGCGGAGGATCAGAGTTGCGGGGAGCTGATGTATGGATGCTTGCTCGAGTCAAACAAGAGCAATGGCCAGTGATTTCGCAACTGTGGGTTTCCGTTGCTGCAGGGAGCACATGAATACATGTAACACGACAATATCAACTAGTAAATGAATAAATCAGAGTGATTCTACAGAATTCTTTCCTGGTTTTCCGAGGCGTGATGTGATACGACGAAAGAGATCGAGCATACGTAGACCGAGACCTAAGTTACAGAGAATATCCATGCGAAGCATGTGGCTTGCCACAACGTAATACTCGCGGACTTCGCCGAGCAACAAAGAAAGAAAAAGAAGACATCGCGGGACACGTAAAAGCAATTCGCTCGTCTAATGCTGCCTGCACTAAAAGGCCGGTATCGCTGATCACACCACGCGGCCCTTTGATCGTCGGTTTTGCACCTGATCACGCAGCAGTAAGCTTTCTGTCAGCTGGGAAGCTTTTACGCTTGTATGTTCCACCACTTGCGACGGGCTCAGTGTAAGCTTATATCGTCAAAGCAAACCCACGGCGCAGCTTTACCCGTGTAAACATGCACTGGACATCGCAGTCTTTCATGCAGGCTTACCGGCGGGAGGCGAGTCTGTCGTGCAACAATGTTCGTAAGCTTTAGTTGGGTGCAAGTGCTTGCTGTTTGGAGTTTTGGGTGAGAGGGTCGTTGTTGAAGGCTGCATTTACTGCTGTCGTGTTGTGATTGTGAAAATATATAGTAGAGCACTTCTATTTGTTGTGTTTAGCATCTCGAGATAGGAGGCATTTGAGGGATAGACCACTCTTATCAGCATGCCATTCTTCCGAGAGAACCCTACTGTGGGCGATGAGGAGGACTTGGAGGATGCCAGAAGTACGTGGCATTTTTGCTTGATGCTGTTGCAGGTATTTGCTGACCGGGTTCGTTTGTAATAGTCCGCGGGTACATTCCTCTGGCTCCGCCAAATTTGCTCCAACATGAGATCAGCCTGACACCCAAGGCGAGAGCGACTGTCTTGCGAGGCCGGCGAGAGGCGCTGCGTGCCATTGACGGGACCGATGCCTCCAAGCGGCTTCTGGTGGTTGTCGGACCTTGCTCCATTCACGATCCCGGCGTTGCTTTGGAGTATTGTGATCGTTTGCTTAAGGCCCAAGAGCGTTTCAAAGGGGAGCTCATGATTGTCATGAGAGCCTACCTCGAGAAGCCTCGCACGACGGTCGGCTGGAAGGGCCTGGTGAATGATCCGGATATTGATAACAGCTTCAACATTAATAAGGGTCTGCGAGTCGCCCGTCGGCTGTTTGTCGATCTAACGAGCCGTGGCATGCCTATTGCGAGCGAGATGCTAGACACAATCTCGCCTCAGTACTTGGCAGACTGTCTTTCACTTGGAGCCATTGGAGCTCGCACAACCGAGTCGCAGGTCCACCGAGAGCTATCTTCTGGGCTTTCGTATGCGGTGGGGTTCAAAAATGGCACGGACGGCTCGCTCAGTGTCGCCATTGATGCGATCAAGACTGCCCAGCAGCCTCACCACTTCCCTTCGGTGACGAAGCCTGGAGTCGCGGCGATCGTTGGCACTGCTGGCAATCCGGACGGCTTCCTGATCCTTCGGGGTGGCAACTCTGGACCCAACTTCAGCGCTAGCCATATTGCTTCTGCGAAGTCGCAGCTGGCTAAGGCGGGCCTCGCTCAGCGCGTGATGGTAGACTGCAGCCACGGGAACTCGCAGAAGCAGCCTAAGAACCAGCTTCTCGTGGCTCAGAGTCTGGCGGAGCAGATGATGGATGGCGAGGCGGCAATCACAGGCGTGATGCTGGAGAGTAACATCCAAGAAGGTAAGCGCTTGCACTTGGCGGTGTCGCTTACCGTGAAATGAGGCATGGATACTGACGATGTCACCTCATTTTAGGCAGCCAGAAGGTCCCGCCCGAGGGTAAGGCCGGGCTGAAGTATGGGGTCAGCATTACGGACGCCTGCATTGGCTGGGAGGACACGGTGAAGACGTTCGAGGTGATGGCGCAAGCAGTCAACGCGCGGAGAAGCAGGTTCGCGTGGGAAGAGGAATATTCATACATTAGTGGGAGTGGGATGGGAAGAGGTTTGCAGCCATTGGAAGAGCGAGATCGATATTGTCGCAATGCAGCAGTGTTTTCCACCTCGTAATGGCATCAGGTCACGTTCGAGACCGGCCGTGGCTGATTGGCTTTCGGCAGTCGATCATGGGCCGCGCGCGGTCCGTCGGGACGCTCTAGCCCGCTCCAAGATTTCGCCGTTGGGGCCCGATTTAATTGCGCCGATCTTATGTGGTGTGCGCTCGCGTCGACTTCAAAGGAGCTGAAGGCGCGGTGGCTTGGCCGGGAGGAACCTCATTCTTCGCTCCTCCCTCCTTTCCTTTGATCCTTCGCCTCTTTGAGTCTCGGCTCCACGCAGCTATGGCACCACTGCCTCGCGCTGTCGAAACACACCATACAACACCGAATCCTCCATTGTCATGTGTCTTCGCCCCCAATCGGTGAGCTCTCACACCGGAAGGACTTGTCGTCCATGCACGCCGGCTCGTATTCCCCACCAGCTGAACATGTACCATCATGGGCCGATAGGTATTTTGTGGACTCTCGACTTTCTTTCTCGGTTTCATGCGAGCGTACATTGATTGAGTGACGATGGAAGGTCAATAGCGCGGCATTTTGTTCGAAGGATTTAGTTGAGACGGCAAGAACTTACGCAAAAAGGATGGTGCTCTTGCAGCTAAAGCGCACCATCGATCCTTCAGCTTTTATATCATCCCGTAGCTTACGACGTGACAATTGCTATGACGTTGGACTGGCCGTATCGGTATCTGCTAGCGCTTCACTTACCCCGATCCAGATTGACCTTCCATCAGCTCGGTTCCATTTTCCTCCAATCGGAGGGTCCGCAAGTCGTTCATGCTTCAGGCTGTATGCGGCTGTTTCCGAACGGCTGTATAGCTTGTAGGTATACCTGATCTAAAGAGCCGATGTGAATCCTTCCAGCCCGGTACTTGTGTATTTCAATCATGTGGCGAGGCCGCTTCTTCAGACGAACCGGTCCGCCCCTTCAAGTACGTTATGGACAACTACGCCGCATCGGCAACGTGCAGCTCCTGCTCTGGGTGCTGTAGGCATGTACCCGAGCCCTCTGAATATGAGCAAAGACGAAGGCATCAGAACCGAATGGCACAGCAAAGATTCCGTACGGGCCCTACATTTCATCCATTTCATGTTGCTAACATCTTCAAGGAGACAGGAAACGGCCCAAGAATACCGCCAACGACAAGCAGTCTGTGATTCAAGAGAACGGCGCTGGAGGTCGATCAAAGAACCAGCAAACAAAGCGTGGTCGGATTGATGCAACTTCCAAGCCCACTAGTGGATCTGTCCCACCTTCGAATCTGAAATGGAGACAGCCATGGGGAGCACACACAATTTCGAGGATTCATGGTCCTTGCTCGAAGGTCAATTCCAAGACACAGCGTTCAACTTGGATCTGGTCGATATCGACATGAACGTAGCAAACGGGGAGCAAGCGGGGAATGGTGCCATTCAAGTATGTCATTGTTTGTAGAGAGCTGCAGGAAACTCAGGGTTTTCAAAGAATTTCAACGCTAATAGGTTTCAGGGCTCCGACACAATCAAAGGCGCGCAGACATCTCTGATCAGAGACCAGATCCCCCTCCAGACGCACGATCGTCAATACAACCTGCCTTTAGTAAATCCAGAATATGGCAAGTTCTCTGGCATGAGAGAAGACTTGGTTCGCGCGAGCTCTTCCTCAACGCGTAAGCCTCTCTACCAATATCCCACGCCACAACTCTCCGCCCCGGCTACGCCACCCCGGGAGACCCTCTTGCAAGGACAAAAGATCACTCTCGCTGGCCAAGTGGAAGAGCACCATCGTCGGTCGGAGTCTTTGCATCGTCTGGGTGTGTCTCTGGAGATATTTGAGTCTGATCCGGAGCTCGACCATCTTTTCACTGCGATCAATTCGAAGCTGCGCTCGTTGTCTTCTGTGGGAGTGAATTCGTCCTCCAAGGCGAATACGCCGATGGAATTCATGGAGACGGGTTTTGGTGCGCCATTTCCTGGTTGTAGGTGATAGCTGTTGTGTTTCATTTGATTGATGGGTCATGCGCTTTCTACTTCGCGATGTTGGTCCCTCGTATCTGTGGATCGAGCCGTATCAGCCTGCTCGTCTGTGGCATGCAGGGAGAATGGAAAGATAGACTTTTTCTCTTTTTCGGTTGCATGGGCGTAGGTGTTTATCAAGCGAGTGTGTAGATGATAGTTACGAGAAGGCACTTCGTGGACCAGACACGGCCTTTGTACTGACCTCCCTCTTCATCGCTTGGTCGTTTGGCCCACCTGTGATGTGCAAGTGCATGTGTTGCGGTGACATAGAAATGTAAGAGACACCATTATTGCATACAATCTTCTTGAGTTCACGAACCGCCGCTGTCTTTGGTCGAGGTCCTTCTTTGCGTTTCTCAAATTCCTCACTTTCCAGTGGCCGCCGGCCATAAGTCACAGTGAAAGTGTAATAAATCCCCTCTTCTCCAACAAGCTTATACCGCATGTCCCGGCGCATTTCCTGCTTCAACGTTTCTCGCTTCTCCTCCCCATACTGCGACTTGTCCAGCGCCTCGTCCAGGAGCGTGGCCAACACAAAATGGTCGCCTTTGCCTTTGAACGCGCCCATACGTCGAGTCGCCGGCTCGCGGTCTGACAGCCACGTTCCGATCGTGAACTTGTACTCCATGGTGTGCACGTCCACCAGGCCTGCTCGTTCCATGTGCTCGCGAGCGTGGTGGCCGGCGTCGGGGTCTAGTCCGCGTGCCATGAGAGCGCTGCGCAGGATCTGCATCCATTCGAATCCCTCATCGACACGCTGTCCTGAGCGATCGAACAGCTGGTTGTTGAGGTCTTGCAGCTCGATCCAGCCGCCGGGTTTGGCCAAGTCGCGCATTCGGGCTACGCAAGCCGGCCAGTCCGTGATGCCGCAGACCAGGAGGCGTGCGAATACGAGATCAGCGATTCCCGGTGCCAAGCCACCGGCTTGTTCGCTTGCGAGGTTGTGGATGTCGCCTTTGATGTATTGGACGTTGGGTGGCGTGCGGTGGATGTCTGGGACTGGGGACAGGTCGATTCCGTAGACTCTGGCGGAAGGGTTGGTGTTTCCAAAATGCGTCGTCACAACGCCCGTGCCACAGCCGATGTCGAGGATTGTTGAGGGGTTTGCTGGTAGTGGGGCGTGGTTCGTCCGGCCCATTAGGTCGGCGAGGCATTCTGACTGCTCCTCCAGACGGGCATGCTCGGTGACGCTGTGGGTTGGGGGTCAGTAAAATGTTGTTGAGATCTTGGTATTGGGGGTTTGTACTTTGCCGGGAGTGGGTAGTTCACGCCGGTGCTGTAAGGCTGTGCTGGGGCGGGTGATCTGGTGGTCGTAGTAGTGGAAGACATCTTGCTTGTGGGAGCGTATTGGGTCTGCTAGAGTGAGAGTCTGTGATGTGGGAATCGTCTCTGTCCTGGGGTGATATTTGTTACTTCAGAGCTTTTCCAGGCAAGCAGAATGTCGCGTGAATGCCTGAGTGTTGTAATTGGACTTCTTTGCCATTGCTCACCGGTCTTTGCGTCAGCCGTGGTGGATTGAAGCATCGCTAAGGTGCTTACGCGTGCTTATGGTCATGCATGCGGCTGAAGCTCTATGCCTGTGGTCATGCCGTGCGAGAGTGTCGTATCGAGGTGTCTTCCAATGAGACGTTTAGTAAGCATACGCTCGGGCCGCCGAGCCGGCCGGACCGTGTTATGTTATGTGGGTGGAAGCTGGGGACGCGTGCGCGGGGGTGATTGGGATAAGCTTATCTTGTTTGCTCTTGTCCCTTCTGTCAGCTTACACCGCAGCCGATGTGACTGTGAATGGAGAGTCACTGACGTGCGTTGATGGAGATGCCGTATTTGCCAAGTTCCGATGCTAGGGCGGCAGGTGGACGCTGCCCAGCCGCTCGCGACTAGCATTGCCTCCCGGTGGCATTGCATGCCTCACTCTTTTTTGCGCTCCAGACACCGTAGCAGAGATGCTGTCGCAGGTGATTCGATAGCTTTGAGTCTTCGCAAACATGTTCGACATCATACGCGACTCTGCCTTTGGCTTCCTTGTCCGTCACATCAGCCGCCACCGTCTGCTCCAGCATCGAGAGGACCAGCAAGACTTCTCTCTGTCCACCGTTGACGATGCCTTCGTGCCTTCGAAGCCAGAGCAGACATCAGAACCTCTCCCAGCTCTTCTGAGTATGCAGAAGACAGGCTGTCCGAGCAGCGTTCGAGACCCGTCATCCCACCGACGCATGTCCTGGTCGACTGGTACGGCGCCGACGACCCTGCCAACCCGCGCAACTGGAGTTTTGGCAAGAAGTCTTTCATCGCAACGCAGATATGTCTTTACACCTTCGTTGTGTACATCAGCAGTGCCATATACACTCCAGGCATCGAGGAAGTGGCTCGCATCTTTGATGTGTCCATCACCGTCTCCTCGCTCGGTCTCTCAATTTACGTGGTTGGGTACGGCATAGGCCCACTGTTGTTCTCACCCTTGAGCGAGGTTCCTCGAATTGGCCGCAACGCGATCTATATCGTTACGTTTGGATTGTTTGTGATTCTCACTATTCCAGCCGCGCTGGCAGACAACCTCGCTGGATTCTGGTGCTTCGGTTTCTGCAAGGGTTCTTTGGCAGCCCGAGTCTCGCCACTGGCGGCGCAACCTTCGGAGACATGTTTGACATCTTCCAGCTACCCTTTCTGATGGCTTTCTGGATGGCTGCTGGTACTGCAGGTCCGTCTCTTGGTCCCACCATTGCTGGATTCTCTGTGCAAGCGAAATCCTGGCGGTGGTCTATGTGGGAGATTCTGTGGATGGCAGGCCCTACTTTTCTCTGCTGTTTTTCTGCCTGCCAGAAACCTCCGCGGATAGCATCTTGCTTCGTCGCGCGAGGCGGCTGCGTCGTATCACGGGCAGTGATCGATTTCGAAGTCAGTCTGAGTTCAAACAAAAGGATATGCAAGCCTCTGCAGCCGTGCGCGAGGCTTTATGGCGGCCGGTTCAGATCATCGCCGTGGATCCTGCCATTGCTTTTGTTGCAATCTACACGAGTTTGATATACGGGGTCAGTGGTCATTGACGCAACGGCGGCCTACCCCAACAACGCTAACGAATCGCAGATCTACTACTCTTTCTTTGAGTCGTTCCCATTCGTCTACGTCGACAGATACGGTTTCAATCTTTGTGAGCTTGGGCTGGCTTTCCTCTCGATTGTCATTGCCATGCTTCTCCAAACACCGATCTACCTGTTTTACCTGCGCTGGCAAGCCAAACGACTGAAAGCAAACGGCTTCGGTCCCCAGGAAGAGCGCTTAATGCCCGCTCTACTTGGCTGTCTCTTTCCTCCAATCGGTCTTTTCATCTTCGCCTGGACCTCTGACGGCCAGATTCATTGGATTGTGAGCCTGATCGGCGTCACAATATACAACATGGGCTTCTTCGTCGTTTTCCAGTGTATCTTCATCTACCTGCCTCTGTCGTATCCTCAGTATGCTGCCAGCCTCATGGCGGGCAATGGACTTGGCCGCTCACTTCTCGGCGCCGGGGCTATACTCTTCTCTCGGCCATTGTTTCTGAGCTTGGGAGTTGCTCGCGGTGTTACTGTCTTGGCCGGTCTCACTCTTGGATGCACTTTTGGGATGTACGCGCTTTGGTACTGGGGTGCTCGTTTGCGAGCTCGGAGTCGCTTTACTGCTACGTAGATCTCCGGGATGGGTTGCACGCTGCATTTCATTTGTATTGCGAACGCAGTCTTGAGCCAGTGGGCAAGGGGTTATGTCGTTGAATTTGAACAAATTCTATGAAAGCATATAATCTGGGCATGATTGCGACCTCTCGATTGTCTTGCTGACAAAGGAAAGATATTGCATACTCGAATATCGCCTATTGAGGGATTCTTTCGTTCATGACAGCGCAGGAATTAATGAGCAGGATTTTCGCAGTCCCACTTATGAGCGGTAATCAGCTTTGTCATTCACAGGTTCGAGCAGAGTATTCTCGAATGCATTTTCTAAGGTCTCAAGTCGGCGTTTCTGCTTCTTGAACATGCGCAGACCATTTCGATCCTGGTTGTTTCCCATACCGATCTCGGCAAGCCTGCGCCCAGAACATCAACTCTGCCTCTCACACAGCTCATCCTAAGCATCCACCTCACTAGCAATATCTTCTCTCACAACAGGCTTGAGCTGGATGAAAAGGTCCGGCCGCTCCCACACGGTAAACACACGCTGGTTAGGCCAGTTGTCCTTGGTATCGGGGTGCAGCTCGAAGTCAAAGTTCCAGATCATCTTGGCCATCACCAGTCGCATTTCTGCTGCTGCCAAGCTGTCGGGCGTTTCATGTCAGCATGATAAATCGGAGAGAATTGTCTGGAACTATTTTGACTTACTTCTTCCCTAAGCAGTCTCGAGGGCCGTAGGAGAACGGATTGAAGACTGCGAAGTTGTCTTTGGCGAAGCGCTCGCCACCAAGCCAACGTTCTGGGATGAAAGCGTTTGGATCGGTGAAGTTGCGAGAAGAGTGATTGGCGGGATACTGCGAGACATAGACAGACGCCTGCGAGTACGGTCAGTCCAGCGTTCTATGCAATGCTTCGAAGGAACGACAAACCTTTTCTGGTATCCAGTAGCCGCTAAGCTCATCACCGCCTGGAGGCACGACTCGAGGGAAACCAGTAGGCACCGGAGGGTACAGGCGAAGGGTCTCGTTGAGGACCGCGATCAGATAAGGCATCTGCATGACCTCTTTCATCTTGATCTCCGCTTCGGTCTTGAATCGCCCACGGACTTCTTCCGCGACTCGCCGCATCGCCTCGGGAAACTGCGTGAGATAGTAAGTCGCACCCGCCAGCGTGGTGGCGCTCGTCTCACTTCCTGCAACCATGAAGCTGTTCAGCGACGACTGGATCTCTGCAATCGACATGCCGTTCTCGTCTTGTTTCCGCAGAATGAAGCTCATGAAGTCCGGCCGTGATGTGCCCATAGACAAGCGGTCATCGATTTTCTTGTCCACGAAGGCGAAGAACTCGCGGCGGAAGTTGAGCGCGGCGGGTGTTTGGAAAAACGCAGACACTTTGCCCCACCAGGGGAAGTAGCGTTTGATGGACATAATGCCGAAGGACTTCATCACCTGGAAAGACATGGCAACCCAAGGGTGATACTCGCTGTTTTGCAGGCAGTGGAACGAGTCTCCAAACGTCAAGTCGGCAATCACGTCGAAGGTGGTATAATTGTACCACCTCATCATGTTGGCTTTTCCCTTCGCCTCGCCCTGGCACTGTTCGTGCATCCGCTGAACCAGGAGATCGACGTATTTATGCAGAATCTCTTCCTGCTCACGCAACGCTCTTTCGGAAAATGCGTGCGAAACAAGTCGACGCATGCGGGAATGGTCGACTTCTGACGAGGCAATGATGGAATTGACACCACTCGGAGGTACGGGGTAAAACATCGGGTCCTTGAGGTACGCGCCTTTCTGGCGTTTGCCCGTGCGAAGGCCATAGATTTCTGGCCAGGCCTTCTCACCGCTGATGAACGAGACTTCGGTCGGCGCAACGCGCACCACATCGCCGTATTTCTCATGCAGCCTGGTCACGTGAGTGACATTTGTGCCGTTGCGGACGTGGTACGCCCATACCAGGCGAGTGGCTGCGGCAAGTCTGGGTCCAGGCACTTTTCTCAAAGGGTGCAGGAAAACATTGTAGAGACAGACCGAAAGCGCGTAGACAATAGGCTTGGTGTGTCAGTGAGATTGAAGCCGAGCTGGAGGGTTCAGGAGCTGCTCACCAATACGATCAGAGCCGCAAGACCGCCTGTGGGTGAGAAGAACCTTTGCACGTGTATGCCCTCGTCAAGTAAAGCCATGGTGATTCAAGCGTATGCGAACGAACAAGGCGCTGTCAAGACATATCAGAGCGAGCAGTGGCAACTGGAACGCAATAAACAACACGACGAGTGATCTGATCAAGACAGCGATGTAGAGCTGAAGGTTAGGCCGTGCCAGAAGCTTCACTAATTTGCGATGTGAGCGTAAGCATGCAGCATAAGCTTAGCTATAGAAGTAGGCAGTGGTTAAAATTTTTCTATGAGAGAACGACGGAAGGCATACAAGGGTCTAGACTTTACCTCATAAGCTTATAACTATCCGAGCGAAGACAGGGCCGAGGGATGCACGCTTACCACTGCACTTCTTCTAATCCTCAGTGATAATGACCGGTGTAACTTAGCGAAGTGACCAGGATTCCTTCGGCCAGGCAACCATTCGAGGTCCCGCAGGTCATTTGATTCCAAGTCATGCCATTCAGTATGAAGCAGCGTGTCGACCTTTAGAAGAGACTGTGTTGTGCCCAGATCCACCGTGACTCCACAACAGTCAAACATGTTTGTCTCAATTCGAAAAACCCTCTCCAGTTTGTTTCATCATGCTCTTCGGTCCTGGACCGGAATGTTGCGGTCCTTGCTGCTTCTATCTCCCATCTTGCGAAAGAGCGCCACTGCGTTGTCTCAGCGAGAAACCTTTCAGATCAACGATCGATCGCGAGAAGAACCTCTAATCAGCTCAGCTCTCGATCCAGAATGTACTCAACAGCCCAGTGCGCGTTGCCTTTCACATCGCATCTTGGACGTCTTGGATGAATACTGCCTTCCCGGAATTGGTGGGCAGCGTCGACCTCTCCGCTACGTCGAAAAATTTGTCATGCAAGTCGAGCAGTTCATTCTGAAGAATGAGCCTGTACACATGGTCCTACCGGCGTTTCCGTTCAAATCAGCGAACAAGACCACGAAAGTGCTAGGTCCGCTGCCTGACAAAGGAGAGGAAGAAGCGCTGAGGCAGCTGAATGGTCTATGTGAGGAGATCGAGAAAATCTATTCACCCGGAGCCCGAATTTGCATTGTGAGCGACGGACTCGTTTATAATGGTAAGTCATGAGACCAGCTGCAAGCAATCAAGACCACCAATTCTGAGCTGATGCCTTGAGCAGACATTCTGGGAGTGTCTGATTCGGAAGTCTGGCAATACAGCAGCGCTCTTCGCCATGTCGCTCTGTCAACCGGCTGCACCAACCTGCAATTCGCGCGCCTATGCGACCTCATCGGTGATGATACCTTGCCTGAGCCTAGGTCTGAAGAAGCGTATCTGGAGGCAGCCTCGAAAGTGCGCAACGAGATCATGACTCGATTCATGCCGCCTGACTTCGATGTTGTCAAGGCCATCGCGTGCGATGCCGATATCAGCGCCACATACTGCGGCTATGCAAAATTCCTTTCTGTGGAGCTGGCAGAGGTCCTGAAGGTCATGAACGTGCCCAACACACAGAAACGTCGGTACTGCAAAGACGTTGCTCAACGGATGATATATCGTGGCCGAGTGAGTGATCCCGTCTTAAGGAGGTGTTGTTCCGTCTCTCTGACCTAGTTGAATGCAAATAGGCATATGCAGCAGCGATTGCTAGCCAGTACCCTGCCTTCCTGAGACTGTCCATTCATCCATCAATGAACACAGAGAAGATCTCGATCAGTCTCATCCGCCAGAAAGGGGCTCTGAACATGACGCCGTGGCACTCTGCCCTTGTTCGTGCGGTCGATGGATCTATCACGATGCGACATGCGCACACAGTTTCTCGTGCCACCCATGAGTTGAAATGGGAAAGTGGCAAGCCCTCGTACTTTCAAGAGCTCACGGATTATGTAGAGATGGCGAAGGAGCCACAAAATCTTTAGACTTTTACGACACTCTTCTCAAGGAGCGTGGAAGCAAAGAAGAGAGTTCTGAGCCTTCTATCTCTCGCTGCATAGACCCCCTGCTTGGTTGAGAAGAATCTTTAGTCTTGATAAAGCTCCCAATGTCACCTTTGCACACACCCTAACTTATGCACGAGCACGGATCCTCTACCTTCGGCATTTAATATGCAAGATTGCCTTGGTGGCTTTGGCATAGCATGTTTGGCGTATATGTTCTGTTGCTGTTCGTGAGTAGATCCTGCCAAGGCTAACCCGCGCCAGAGCAACTGAAGTTCTGAGACTGGTGGAGAATGTGCTCCGCCGCGATGCATCATACAGGTCGCAGGAAACGCTGGTATGGATGTCCATCTTGGCAAAAACTGATGGGGTACACACTGCTGCCTGACTGCGCCACTTCAGCTGTCGCAAGGACTTTGTTACAGTACCTTACACGCAATCTCTTTCCGTTCAGTGAGCTTGCCTGCACCACACATTTCATCAGATGGCCGAAGCGTTTGGAATTGCAGCTGGAGTCCTATAAGTGGCTGGCTTTGGTGTTGAACTAGGGAGCGCACTCTGGAGATATGCGACGAAGTTCCGGTATGCATCGAGAACTCGAAGCTCTCGCGCGCCAAGTGAATGCGACCGCGACGTGTCTGGCTAGTGTTGGGAATCTTTTTGAATGATCCAGATATCGCAAAGTTCCACACACCCAAACTCTACGATGACACTCATGCTGTGTCAAAAGGTTGCAAGGATATTTTCCTCGAGCTCAGCCAGAGTATCAAGAAGTTCGACGATAGTACAAGGATGTCACTTTTGACAAGACTGCAATGGCCGTTAGACAGTCATAAGTTGATAGAATGTCTCAAGGTTCCTGATAGCTATAACAATGTTCTGCGGCTTATGCTTGCCGTGTTGCAGATCGTGGAGGGCCGGCGAGCAGCGTATGAGCATTTCCACCATTCTAGAAGTACAGTACACTGATATTGCTTCTAGCACTTCGGAAGAGCTTCGAGCCTTAGGAGAGAGTCTTCGACGCCTGACCTTATCAAATGAGAGTCTCTCGCAGTCGAATCTGGCTCTGACCAATATCTTGTCTGCCAAATCGCATACCCTCGAGAATCCCGCGGAAACAGGAACTACGACCCTGGTGTCTTCGACTGGCCGTGGGTCGGTGGAGGAATCGAACGGCAGCCTCTATCTGGCACTCCCAGATCTCCACACAAGTGTGCGGTTTGGATCTCCACAGTCAAAGCCCTTTGACAGCACGCGTGATCATCTCCAGCGATGCATGGACTCTGTGACAGAACTCGCACGAACTATCGCTTGTGCTATGAGTGCCTGGCAGGGGGAGGAGAAGACTGGAGGCTCTGACATCCATGGTTCGCATGCTAAATTGATCGCGGAGCTAACGAAGCTCCCGACCGAGCTGGAATGTGTCCAGTGCTTTGGACGGGTGCCATGGTCACGCTTCGACCTTTCGAGAGCTGCCACTGAGTGCCTAGGTACTTGCAAATGTTCTAGTCGGACCTCGTCATTGCATTGGGTGCCTTCGATCAGCAACATCCCTGATTCTGTGCACACACCGGAGTCGCTCGACCCACCGAGCGTGAGAGACCCGCAATCAAGTGGCAATGAGTGGGCGGGCATGAATGCTGACAGAGCGCACCACGGATCGTCTTTCTATGAGCTATCCGACATTTCCTCACGACACAATTCTCCTTACATGCACACTCTCGATAGCTTCGATATTAACACGCGTTCGTCGCCAATACTGAGCCCATCTTCGGACCCTAGTGTGAGTGACGGGCTTGGTCTCGGTCCCTTCAGCTTGGATGATCCACAAAGTACACATCAAAACTACTACAACCCAGACCACAGCCCGCAAATACACCCGAGACTGATGCCCCAACAGAGCGAGGTACCCGCATTTACCGCGGAGAACAACTATGGAATGACACATGCGATGAGCGGACAAGGCGGACTCGACTCATTCCCTTCTCTCACCCAGGGGCCTTTCCCCTCTGACTACCAGCCGACTAGCCCCAGCGACTTCGGCGCGGCAGACCAGATGGGCCCTCCGGAAATTTCCATCGACTACGCACCACCTGCTAAGCAGAAGAATGTCGTTCTTCGCCCTTCTTGCAATGCCAATGATGTACTTAGTCCGCCTTTGATTGAGCCAATCTCGTCTAATGACATAGATAGAGGCAGGCAACAAAAGCACCCCGCAACATTTCAGTGTTCACACTGCCCGAAGCGTTTTACTAGAGCCTATAATTTGCGCTCTCATCTTCGGACGCATACTGACGAGCGACCTTTCGTCTGCACTATTTGTGGCAAGGCTTTTGCCCGACAGCATGACCGCAAACATCACGAAGCTCGGCATTGTTCAACACCACAAGGCCCGCCACCAGACGAGGAGGCTTATAGTGGCGCCAGCTCCTGCAAATCCTCAAGCGCTGGCAATCCCCATGAGAACCTTGAAAGGGAAAAAAGCATGGAATCACAGGTTCACCGTGTGGGCTGCGATACAGATCCAGCTCAGAATCTGGGCAGAATACCGCAAAGCCCCTGCTTTGTTAGTAGTCAGATAGAGGACTGCATGAGTGGCCTCGGAGACGACAGCGCTGTCATTGCGAAAGCCGCACGCAGTGTCACAGAAAGTGAATCGGCCGTCCGAGCACGTTTGAATCGATGGCTCGCTGACGAATCGGCAAGTAAGCTGTTGATTTGTTGAATGGCTCTAGGGGAATCATCAAAGGTCATCAAAAGACCTCACGCATACCGAATTCTATCCATTGACATATTCTCTGAGCCCCAGATTCTCCACGACTTTGCACTTGATACTGAGTTGTGTCACATCATTCCTAACATACGACAGCCGAGTCACTAAAAGACCATCCGATGGTGGACTACTCTACTCAAGACAAGGAGCTGTCTCATGAAGAGGTGGTCCAAAGGACCTGGCTGCGCATGGCTCAATCTAGCGTCTGGCTCAAACGCTACGGTGTCTTCTTTATCGTTACCCATGTCGCATTCTATACAAGGGGCGTCCGACACTGGCCGCGTATCAGTTTCCTGCGCGCCCACGTCCATGATCGAGACTGGAAGAAGCTTCGCGATTACAACATTCAATGGCAAGGCGAGACGATCCGCTTTCCTCGCATCCTTGACGTGCCGACACCGTATGCCATCGAGGGAGTGCTTTTTGGCCCTGAAGATCCCCGGATAATCATTGAGGATCACCCCGAGGCCGAGCCTGTCATCGGTTTCAGTTACTCATTATCTCCGACGTTAACACCTTAACCCGTGCTAAGCATGTCACGCGTCCATTCTCAAATGACACCACAATACTGCAAATCTCAGGCGGTCAAGCAGCGCAAGCGGAGAAGAACTGGATGCCGTTTGTATACAAAGATTCCCTACAGCGAATGCTCCCAACGGACTTGATGCATCCAACATCAATTTGTGACCAACACACCATCTCCATGTCATTTACAACTTCAAACCTAAGTGCCATCTGCTCAACAGATGGTGTGACTGGGTTTATCAACAGGAAGCTCCCGATTTTCTCAAAAAGCACCATAACGATAGGGGCGGTGTGTTCCGCGGAGGTACAAGTCTCGTTGCATCAAGCGCCAGAAATGGTGTGCAGACCTTTGTCGGGTTCCCAAAGTCAAATGCTCACCTCAGCTGCGAGGAGCCCATTTATGATAGTTGTCTTCACCGCGGCATCACCAAATCATTTCCACATCGATCACATGTCCGAATCGATCGACTTTGGCGACCAGGCTCTGGCTTCAACTGCGAAGAGCGATCGGTTTGGTGAAGGTCACGTCATGATGGCCAATAGCATCGCTGAATGGGAACGTTCTGCTGGCGAGGACATGATGACAATCACATATACGGTCGACGACGTGACCACGCAGGCCCTGCGCTTCCACGGCGTGGAGGCCTTTGTCAACTCGATCCATGACCGTAGTAGACTTGATTCTGGCACATCTGAATCAACCGCAAAGGAATTCCCGGACGTTTTTGACCTACAATGGTCGGACGCTGGGTACGATGTCCTTACATGCTCGGTAGAAGCAGCAGAAAACTACGCACTTCGCCTGTCCGAGAAAGTCAATTGCACTGATCTGCGCAAGGTGCGCCTCGAACAGGAGAAGAGATTGCAAGAACAAGAGTAGAAGGGTAAGAAACTAAGAAACAAGCTAGAAGAAGCCCATGTTATTGGATAGGGAAAGGCCATGGCTTGCTACCCAGAAGTTACGCCGAGCACGCGAGACCAAGTGTTGATTTCGAAGAAAGCTCGCGACTCACATAAGGCTGAGGTTAAAGCTGCTCATGCCGTCGCGAAAACGAGAGAAAGGTCTTAGTGGACGAATCGATACCCACCCAGCTTGGAACGGCGACTCACTCAGACTGTTTTTGCGCACGTGCAGTTGCGAAAGGTCGATGTTATCGATAACCTATCTATCGTTCTGAACTCTGGCTCTGCCCAAGACTTTGTTCATGCTCTTCCGCCTGACCTTTTTGCGATGCATTGACTCTCACATTTGATGGCACTGCATGTGCGGGTTTCCAACCAGATCTTCTCACTTCTGTGAATGCAGATTGATTCAGGACATCATTGCGACAGACATTCGGGGACTACTCGGGAACATCGCAACAGGGAGAGGATACGGCAGTCGTTGGGCATCCCGACAAATTGAGTGTGCTAGTCTTCCCTTTTCAACCTAACCCTATCTCGCTTCCGAATTCATGAGCCTCAAACGCGACAAGGCCGAAAAAAAAATACTTCCAAGCCTGCCAAGCGCATCTGGCGCGCTCTTTTGCAACGGTCGGAAATACAGCGGTAAATTGCCCTAACTAAAGTGTACTGCCTCACCTATAACCCTCATCAATTCGAAGCAAAGCGCGAATGATAATATGAGAAGCGCCGTCGAAGTTCAAGTATAAGACTTGTGACATTCCTTTGCGGCCGCTTCTTGTTTCCTAAGACAACCAACGCTCGTTTTCCTACGCTCCTTTCACTACATTCGTTACCTTTGTGGCCGGCACCACAAACCATCTACTCCTCTGGCAGGAATATTCGCACGAAAAAAATCCGAACCATGAAGTCCTTCCAAAGCACCGCGCTTCTTGCGGTAGTCGCTCCCTTGGTCAGCGCGCACTACAACTTCGACGCTCTCATCGTCGACGGCGTGAAGACAGAGCCCTATCAATATGTTCGAGCTCTTGCTCCGGAGGCTGGTACGTGGAATCATGGAGAGACAATTTCCTTTGATACCCAACACCGAAGCTAACGATTTTGATAGGCAATGGACCCTTTTACGTACGTCTTTTTGTTCGATTAACAAGTGCCCGTGTCTAACCTGTTCTCTAGGACGTCACCGACAACGACATCAGGTGCAACAAGGGCTCTTTCGCCAATGCCGCCAACACCGAGACCTTGCCTGTAAAAGCCGGAGACACCCTCGGTTTCAACATCAACTCCGTGCTGGGTCACCCCGGGCCTTTGTTCGCCTACATGTCTAAATCAACCACGCCAGACATCACGACGTACGAGGGAGATGGTGACTGGTTCAAGATCTACGAGATCGGCGTCCACACCTTCGCAACCTACAACTCCGCGACCACGTGGGTAAGCGAAGGCTGGACCGAGTTCAACTTCACTATCCCTGCCGAGATCGAGGATGGCCAGTACCTGCTTCGCGCCGAGCACATTGCTATCCACAGCGCTGGTCCCGATGAGGGCGCGCAGTTCTATCTTGGATGTGCTCAAATCGAGGTCTCAGGCGGTGTAGCTGGAGCGAAGCCCTCTCCTGTGGGCAAGTTCCCTGGCATTTGTAAGTTGATATCATTCATGCCATCAGAGTGATAACGCTAATGTTCTGCAGACACCGCAACCGATCCGGGCATCCTCTTTAACCAGCACTGGCCCCCGCTCGTTAACTACACTGTCCCTGGTATCGAGGTCTACCCGGAAGGCGGTTCTGTTCCCGACTTCACCGCCAGCCCTGATGGTCCTGCTCAAACGCAGCCGCTGCCTGCTACGTACGGCAACGCTGGTCAGGCCAGTTCAGCCACTCAGGCGGGCTCGTCTCCTTCTGCCTCGGTCTCTGCATCTGTAAATGGAACTTCTCCTCAAATGGTGAAGCCTGCTGCTGGGACTTCGACGTCCTCGGGTCCTGCGCTGATCACATCGACACCTGCTCAGCAACCTTCTTCTGAGACGGAAAGCGCTTGTGGTATCACGACTGTGTATGTGTAAATACATATCACAATGGTCTGATGGATTGGGTGGGGATGGCGGAGGTATGGTGTCGACGATGGATATTCTTCTCTGTAACACAGCCTAGCCAAGTGAATCTATGACCCACTTTGCCTATTCTACTTTTCCAGAGTCCACTACTATTTGATTTAAGCTTAAGAAGAGTCCTGTAATGGGGGTGATAGCCGGTAGCGGGAAGTTGACTAAGGGGTAGGCTCCTTAGGTATAAACGATAGAGAGTAATAATAATCTAACTGTCCCTTAGCCGGTATATCCTAGTTACACTAGCTATATAACCCGGTTACACTAGCGAGCCTAACTGTCCCTTAGCCGGTATATCCTGGTTACACCAGCTATATAACCCGGTTACACTAGCGAGCCTTTAGGGTTAGGGTATTCGCAAGTTTATAGGAAATATGCAGGCATCTAAGATTAAAATCTAATAATAATATTCCGCCGTTTAGATTCGGGGTAGATTAGTAAGTATAGAGTCGGAAAGCTTAGCTACTATATACGCTCTTAACGATCTGCTACATTCCACTAGTAAACTTTATAACCTGACTTTCTACTAAAAACACATCCTATATATACCTATACGGATGATTCACGACTCTAGTATATATTATAGCGAAGATATTAAGCTTCTCCTATATACGATATATAGTAGAGTCTAGAGCTAAAACACTACGATTCGACATCTAAAATAGAAGCACCGCATAGAGTATAGCCGATTAAAAAAAGTTACGAATGTAATTTAAGACGAAGTCGACAATTTACCGATCGGTGCTACGGAAGCGATTAGCGTATACTATAACACGCATTATTTCTCCTATCTAGCTATCACCTTCGATAACTTTAAGTATAGAGAGTATACTTATGTCGATATTAACCGGAAGAACGTCCGAAACCACTTCTAGTTACACTATTCTTCCTAGACTAAGTATACTAAGAGTACGAACTAGAGAGCCGACTACGTACTCGAAAACATCCCTCTCTAGGTTTTAGAAGGGTTTCCGAATAATAAGAAGATCTACTTTATCCCTAGGTTACTAATTCTGCAAACGGATATACTATCGATCTAGCCCGAAATTACGATACCCTAACCTAGCAGTCGATACCTCTTTACGGACGACGTTCGAACGGCGATTCTCGATACATACTAAAAGAGTATCGAAGAGAGAGAGTATAGGCAGCTATATAACGATATAGCCTCTAATAATAAGAAATTGCTAAATAGCTTTCTTACTAACTCGAACCTTCTCGATTTCCTCTAGGATAAGGATAGAGATATACTTATCGACCTTATCTACAACCCTAGTACCTCTAAACTTAGGGTAGAGAAAGATCTCGACCTCGAGTTACTCGAGGCAAATATCCTTATATTTATGCTCGAGGCGCATAAGCATATTCCCTACCTCACGAGAAGATTACGGTAGTTACTAAGAACGGAAGACACCTCGAAATCGTATAAGGAAATAAAAGACTTTATCTAGTTAATAAGGGCCGAACCGCACTTTAAGAGATACTATCGACTAGTAACGTTTATAATCCGAGTCTATCTTATTAAGGAGAACTATAAGGAGGCGTCTTCTAATATGATCGAGAGTAAATACTTCGAGACTACCGAGTATATCCACCTTAGCGAGGAGACTAGAACGTTAATAAAGCGACTTATAGACCTTAGAATTAAGCCGATCCGGGACGATACCGATTAGGAATATACGCTAGCTTTACGTAGCATCGTCGCTCGACTATTCCACTCGCTACTAAAGGATCGGATTCACTTAAAGGTTAAGGAGAATACTACGTTCAGAAATTCCGTTATATTTTTCTATTTTTATAGCGTCTTGTATCCGTAGATAAAGGAGGTTCTAGATAGCTCTATAGTTAGTAAAATTACTAGCATCTTTATATATAACAGCCGGCTAATGTTCCTCGCCTACTACTACGCCGTCGAGGATAAACACGTGCTTAACGAATACGATATAAATCGAATATACGAAAAAGAGGTTCGCAAATATCTTAGTAACGATTCGAAGAATTATTTCGAGGAACTTACGTAGATCCGGGCCTTTAGTTTGAAGCTCGCTAAATAATACAAGTCGACGACCTATACTATTAAAGAGAGCCCGGCGGGCACGGTAGAATTTAACGGCGTGCTATATCCTATCGAACATATTAAGAACTTCTTTATGCGATTAGGCGTTTAATTAGAAGGGTAGCTTAAGAGTAAGCTACTATTCGTCGATTACCTAGATACGCTCGGGATCGATTTCAGCCGGATCGAAGATACGCCGCTACTTAATAAGACTAGCTAGAGTATCGTCGATACCCCGTAACTCGAGCGATTCAAGTTATAGTTCCTACTAGAGCTTATTAAGGAGAATAGCGAGTATAATCGATTTTTCGTTAAAGATGTACGGGGCGGTCGAATCCGATTCAAACAATCGAATATTTAGCGCTTCCTTACGGATCTTAATACTTTCACGGAGCTTCTCGCTAATACTATTAATCTATATAGCGGTAGCCCTCTCCGAGGTACGGAGCTAAATCTAACTGTCCCTTAGCCGGTATATCCTGGTTACACTAGCTATATAACCCGGTTACACTAGCGAGCCTTTAGGGTTAGGGTTTTCGCTGGTGTAACCTTGGCTCCCACTGACAGGGATTAGGAAATTCGCAAGTTTATGGGAAATATGCAGGCATCCAAGATTAAAATCTAATAACAATATTCCGCCGTTCAGATTCGGGGTGGATTGGTAAGTATGGAGTCGGAAAGCTTGGCTGCCACATACGCTCTCAACGATCTGCTGCATTCCACTAGTAAACTTTGCAACCTGACTTTCTACCAAAAACACATCCCATGCACACCTGTGCGGATGATTCACGACTCTAGCATATGTTATAGCGAAGATATCAAGCTT